>JAJONR010003008.1:0-62790 GCA_029582245.1 Solanum etuberosum | reverse complement strand
ACATGTGATATATATATATATATATATATATATATATATATGTATGTATATATATATATATGTATGTATATATATATATATATGTATGTATATATATATATTAATTTAGTAGTTTTAACGCATAATGCATTCTTACTAAATATTGATTTTTAAATATTAGTAGTGTAAATGTATGTATGTATGTATGTATGTACGTATATTTTTATATTTTTGGAAACCTTCTTCATCACTTCATACATGTTTTTAATTTACACAAGATCTAATTTTATTTTATTTTCATATTTGCTACTTGAATATGGATAAGCAGTACACAGTGGATGGTGATGAAGATGCATCATTAATGGAAGTTCTTATATCCTTTATCACATCCCAAGAATCAATAGTTGATGTTATTGAGGTAAGCTTTTCTAAAGTTCCTCCGATTATAAGGTGCTTTCTTGAACAACTTTTTATGTTAATTTTCCTTTTTTTAGTTAAATCTTATATTAATACCAAAAAATTATAGGTCTTTCAAGATATATTTTGTTGATATGATATTGCTTACTATTATAGAATTAATGGTAATAATGTATGAAGACAGTTTTTAATTTTAAAAATAGAATAAATGTAAAAAAATATGCCTCATATTTATTTTAAGATTATATGTAAGACGTCAAAATATGAATGTGCATATGAATGATAAGATGTGCATTAAAAATCTCTCAATATACTACTCAATATTAAGATGACGTATTAAAATTTGAACACTAAGTTATAAGACTACTTATTATTGAACATATGAATATGTAAAAAGTTTATTTGATTGAAAATGTAATAAATATATGGTATAGAAAAAATAGATAAATGATACTAAACAATGAACGAATTTACAGTAACACACTCATACATTATCGAGGACCTAGTATCCCCTTGAATATATTTTTTAAACGCATCATTTTGACATTTATCCAGTGCAACACAAGCCAAAATTTGATTATGAAAGAACATAATGATTAATGAGATAAATTTCAATTGAAGTGTGAATGAAGGGTTACTATTTTTACTTTGTTTGAAGCAGTTTTCTAAAAGACGGTGGTGTGAGTAGAGGCGTTTTATGCTGTTAGGGGCGAGACATAAGCTCTGAGACACATAGCGTAAGTCTCAGAGATCTACAGGTTATAATGTCATTTATATTCAATTTTATAATTTTATTACAAAGAAAATAAGCGAAAGTAAAACATTCAATGATTTTACAAATAAATTTTAATAAATAACCTTTAATATATAGGAAACAATATTGAGATTTTTATTTTTGAAATGTATTAGTAACAAATAATTAAGAAAAAAAGTATTATAATTACTATTTGAGAAATATCAGTACATCAATAAAAATAAAATGTGATTTAAAGGAAAAAAAGTTCTTAAAATATTAAAAAATTAACTCCCAGGGCGTACATTTTTACATCCATGACTTAGACTTTTATTCATGGAGCTTACGCCCTAAATTGTAAGACCCCCCTACCCTCTGAGACTCACCCCGGGACTCGCACCAATTTTTTTTTTGAAATCACTAGTTGGAAGAGTGCAAATGAGTGATAACGATCAAACTCCTTTGTTTTTACCTTTAAATCAAAATGCATGTACAAATGAAATAACAAAGATTTGATTTTTTAATTCTCTCACCCGATAAATGCCCAAGAAGTTCTTTAAAAAATTATTTATGAGGGTTATAGGTCCCTGCAAATTATGAATGTATTACAGTGAATTCAACCATACTAAATGTGTCATTTTAGACATTTTACCAAGAAAATTATAAAACTAAAAGCAATTTAATATAATATGAATACACTATTTTAAAAAATAAATAAATGATGATTGATGGTTGTGATTGTTAGTTATAGTGGTGGTGGATGTCAATTGAGGAAGGTTTATTGACTATTAATGGTGTTGTGGATAGTAGTTATTGATAACGGTGGTGGTAGAAGTTGATGGTAGTATTTTTGTGGTTGTTGATAGTTGAACAATAGTGATAACTAACAGTTGTGGTGATTGATGATGATGGGTTACAATATATAGTTGTGATTTATGATGGTAATTGTCGATACTCTTTGACGATTTTTCTTATAATGATGTTTGGTGTAAATAATAATTGTAAATAGTGGCTGGTTATGGTATGTATTGATTGTAGCTATTGATAGTGGTTTCCATTAAGAAATGTAGCTACTGATAGTGGTAGTGATTGAAGTTGATAGTAGTAGTTTGGTTGTGGTTGATAGTTGGACAATAGTGATAACTAATAGTTATGGTGATTGTTGATAATGGTTGACAAAATATAGTGGTGAATTATGATGGTGATTGTTGATACTGTTCAATGATTTTGTTATGATGATAATTTGTGTAAATAATAGTTGTATATAGTGGCTGGTGTGGGTGTTGATTGACTGTAGTGATTGGTAGTGGTGGTCATTAAGAATAGTGGTTCTGGGTAGTTGATTGTTGTAGTTGAAAATGAAGAGCAATGATGATGAAAATTTATAATGAAGGGGTGTGGCGATAGCAGTGAATAAATGGAATTGGTGAACTACTATATTTTAAGAAATATTTGAATAGACATGTTAAGGTACTTCATGATTCATGTGTGAATAATTTGGTAAGTCCTTTGACACATCTTTCTTCCATATTTTCATGACCCAAAAAGGTATGTGATGACACTTGTCTTATTCCACCAAGAAAAGTCAGCATAAAGCCCAACCATTATGATAAAATGCGGAAATAAAAAAAGAAGAAGTTTTATACTCAATTACAAATGCGGATAATAAGTCAACTTAACTAAATCCCCAAAACCTGATTTTCACGTGCACAAACCTCTAATTTATTACACTAGATTTGAAAGAAAACATAAGTCTCAAATGATGTTCTCGCTAAAATAGAACAAGATCATAAATAGGAGTAAGAAGGTTCGCTGAGATGACAAACAGCTACCTCACATATCTCCACAGGAAGCCTCAGAAAAGAAGAGAATAGAAAGTATCACGAAGATCCGGGCTCGTAACCTACAAAAATGTAGAAGCAAGGGGTGAGTACCAAACCACACGGTACTCAACAAGTAAACTTCTAAACACAAGCTAAGGGAATAGAATACAGGTACTCGTTACCACCCCAAATGAACCTCCACAACTACAACCTGCATAAAACCAGTCCGACCTAACAATTCACAATTTACACAGCACACAACTCAATAACAACACTCTAACAATAACATATCCTCAACAACAAACTCAATATTCATCAATCATAAGTTCCACAGAAAGGCACTCTCAAAATCTGCAACACACAAGATAAATATCACCAATGAGAAAGATGTGCAATGCAATGAAATGCAATGTCAAGTATAGTGATGCATGTCTGACCTAACGATACACACCCGCTGTCTCTCAGTTCGGGACCCTTCGGGGACATATCCGACCATGCATTCGTTGTTGTATGTGACACGTCCCTTGAGAATAAAATCTGTTGCAGCGAGCAACACACACCTCGATAATAGAATCCGTCGTGGTGTATGACGCGTTCCTCGAATCATAACATTTGTCGATGCGAATGACACGTCCCTCGAAATGGTACATCCTCTTTAATTTCTTATTTTTTCTCAATTCACATAACACTTGTCACAACAATGTATTTGAACAATGTAAATTACATGTTCACACAAATAATGAGGAGATGACCATTTTCATAATAATGTACAATTCACCACAAGACAATGGTAATACAACATCAACAATGAATCAATAAGCCTTTCAAACCATTTTCAATACATCACACACAAATAATTAATCATATTGCTTTTTACTACCTCTTTTTCATCATTATAATTATTCAATATGGAAAAGTTAACCCATCACCAAATCTCATTACTCCTTAACACATACCACAAGAAAATACACGATTCTATAAACTTAACAAGGGCTTAGAAATCTACTTGCCTCAAATAGTCGAACAATCACTCCGGGACTTGAGCCTTCCCCTTTCGTTGGACTTCTAAATTAATTCAATCTATTCAAATAAATAATCACAATAATATTTTGAAACTAACAACACCATATTACTATATGTATAGCTTAGACCCAAAAATTCACCCCAAATCTATAATCAAGTTCCTAATTTTGATTCCAATCAACATGTCAACTCTAATATTGTTCTTAGTATCACATGATAATTCTAAGTTTTGATATGTTGTGGTAGGTAATTAAATATTAGGTGTAGTATATTATATGAATATCATTAAATTTAAGATGTTTGGAGGAATTGAGACTTAACCTAGTCTTGAAATTTTAAAAAAAATATAATAGTTGACATGTTTATTGGAATCAAAATTAGGAACTTGATAATAAATTTGGGGTGATTATTTATTTGAATAGACTGAATTAATTTAGAAGTCCAACGAATGGGGAAGGCTCAAGTCCCGGAGTGATTGTTCGACTATTTGAGGCAAGTGGATTTCTAAACCTTTGTTAAGTGTATAGAATCATGTATTTCCTTATGGTATGTGTTAGGGAGTAATGTGACTTGGTGATGGATTGACTTGTTAGTATTAGATAATTCTAAAGATGAAAATGGAGTAATAAAAGGCAACGTGGTTAATTATTGGTGTGTGATGTGTTGAAAATGGTTTGAAAGTCTTGCTGCTTCATTGGTGATGTTTTATTATGATTGTGTTGTTGTGAATTGTGCATTGTTATGAAAATGGTTATCTCTTCATTATTTATGTGAACATGTAATTTGCATTTTTCTGAGACATGGTTGTGATAAGTGTTATGTAAATTAAGAAAGAATAAGAAAATAAAGAGAATGTACCATTTTGAGAGACGCATCACACGTCGTCATGAATATTATGATTCAAGGAACGTGTCATATACCACAATGAATTCTTTTATCGAGGGATGTGTCCCACGCCCTGACGTATTTTATTATCGAGGATCATGTGGTACGCCGTGATGAATGCATTGAAAGATGTGTCCATCATGGGTCCTGGACTAAGAGACAACGAGCGTGTATCGTTAGGTCAGACATGTATCACTATACTTGACATTGAATTTCATTGCATTGTACATCTTTGTCATTGGTGAACTTGATCGTGTGTGTTGCTGATCTTGTAAGTTCCTTTCTGTGGAACTTGTGATTGATGAATATTGAAATTGTTGTTGAGGATATGTAATTGTTAGAGTTTTGTTGTATAGTTGTGTTCTATGTAAATTGTGAATTGCTAGGTTGGACTGATTTTATGCAGGTTGTAGGTGTGGAGGTTCGGTTGGGGTGGTAAAGAGTACGTGTATTCTATTCCCTTAGCTTTTGTTTAGAAGTTTACTTGTTGAATACCGTGTAGTTTGATACTCACCCCTTGCTTCTACATTTTTGTAGGTTACGAGGCTGGATCTTCGTGATACTTTCTATTCTCTTCTTTTCTGAGGCTTGCTATGGAAATTTTTGAGGTAGTTTTTTGTCATCTCAGCGGACCTTCTTACTCCAATTTATAATCTTGTTCTATTTTAGAGACAACATCATTTTAGACTTATGTTTTCTTTCAAATCTAGTGTAATACATTAGAGGCTTGTGCACGTGATAAAAAGGCTTTGAGGATTAAGTTAATTGCCTTATTATCAACATTAGTAATTGAGTATAAAACTTATATGTTTTTAAATTTTATTCCCACATTTTATTATAATGGTTGAGTTTTAGGGTGACTTGTCATGGTGGGAGAAGATGATTTCCATTACATCTCTTTTTTGGTCGTGACAAAATGGTATCAGAGCACCAGATTCATAGGTCTCACATGTATACAAGCTGAGTCTAAGTAGAATCTCAAGGATCGATACAAAGACGTCTGTAGTTATCTTTGAGAGGCTATGGTGAGTTTTAGGAAAAATCTTTACCTTTTGAATCTCTATCGTGCGTCCTTGGTCCGACTTGATTCCTATCGCTTCATTCCACTCTCTGTATTATATTGATGACTCATGCGTGGTTTTTCATATGAGTCATTGGCGTGTCGTGTATTACTTGAAGGCTAGATATAGTTTTGAAGTGATAGAGTTATTGAAAGGATGCGTGGTCAAATTAAGAATGTTAACAATTTGAAAGAGTTGAGTAAGGTGATGACTCAATGACGCATTTGTAGGATATTCAAATGATGAGGTTGAATAATGTTTTGAGGGACTTCATAAACTTGTTATCTTTTTCAAGATAGTTACCCCAGTAGAGGGAATAGTACTTGTGTGGTATAGGCAGTATCTGGTGTGGTTCGTTGATTGGAAGTGGAATAATTAAAGGAATGACTACATATTGAACAATGTAACGTTGAAAAGTACAGTTAGTAAAGTTGTCATAACATGTATGGATTGATTAGCGAATGATTGGAATGATGTTGCACCAATTGAGGTCAGAATATCTACTACGATTTCATAGATGGTGTGTATATCAAAGAAGGTCATGATAGGACTACTACATACATGGTTAGATTTTTGGAGTGTGTTACTTCTGCTAATGACCTGATCCATGAAAGAATTCATATCGCTTGGGCTAGAGACTGAACAAACTTGATAATTTTTTACAGTTATTCAATGGATAAAATGTGTGGGCTATTTGGGTACAATATTCTCGGTAGGTATGATGTGGTCTAGTGATAGATCTAACGTACTTTCATGATATGGTACTAGTGGTATATGAAAACGGATACGTCTATTGTCAAGTGTGAATACTAACTACTTAAAAGAGTTATCAATTGTACCACATGCTCGAATAATGAGATTTAATATTGCATTTATATTTGAGAAACCAACTAGTTATCACTATGAATGTGTGGGTTAAAACATTATTTATAAGGAGGATTATAAAGGTGAATTTTTTGTACGGAATTAATGTATTAGGTTGTGAATTATATTCCGAGGATTCTAAATGAGGGCTAGTGATTTCATCAGAAGGTCCAAGGAAGTTGATGAATATCGGAATGAAAAGCTTATATGTAAAGAAAAATTTCTTATGAGTATACTTGTGTGAAGGCAAGTAAGGATTTTACAAAGAAAGTGCATATAAAATCCAGTGAGTACTTTGGATTTGATTGGTATAGCTGGGTTTTAGATGTCATATCAATGGCAAGATTGACTTCGTGGGAATGACAAGAGCGAACTGAGCATGATGGTTATAAGAGTTTGTGATGGACCATGACTGAGATTCAACTATATGATAAGGATTGTTGGTTAAACAATTTTTTGTATTGTAATGAAGATTTGCGAGAATATAAGATTATGGTTTGCTACTATTTGGTGAGTAACGTGGTTGCATGGAAAGTTGTAGGAGGTGCTGAGACACCGCTCGAATAGAATTGAAATGAACTAGACTCATAAATGAAAAGAATTAGTGGGGTGTAGTTTATTATTCGGAAAGAGGTTAGAACAAGGATATTTACTCTGATTGCAAAGGCCAAAGATATTTTTTCAGAGAGAGTGTAAAATAAGATTCAGAGATGCGTGGCTCCATCTGTTTCACTGTGGTTATGATAATAGTGTCACGTGTTCATCAGATTTGTTAAAAAATGATGGGTAAAATTTGAGAAAGAAGTCTACATACGTTTGACTAGAGAGTGGTGATAAGTTCTCTTATGGTTTCAGGTTGGTTATCTGGTACTGTTTAACTTCTAACGATGAATAGAATAAGATCGATGGAGAGGCGATCAGGGATAATTTAAGGTATGCAATTTAATAAAATCAATGAGGTATGAGCTAATATTGATAGATAAGGAAATTTGATTAGATTGTTGGAATAAGAATTCAGGTTTTTCATTGTAAGCCTACATTCGTGGTAGTATGTTTTGTAAAGGTATGGATTGGTAAAATAAGAAATGATTGATCCAATCGGATATTGACTAATTGAAAGGACTTGTCCAGGGTTTGGGTCGTAGAGTTTGTAACTTTTGATTGTCAGAGAACCTAAGGAAATTTTTCACTTAAAATTTTGGTTTAGAGTAAAAGGTAAAATATCATGGATTGTCGGTCAAACGATCATATAGTTAATCAAGTTAGCGAAAGAAATAAGAGTCTAGTGTATTGAAGAGTTCAAGATATTTGAAATTTACATCATGGGAAAAGTTTAAGAAAAGTGAAGGAATAAGACCTCTCGTATAGAACCTTGGGTTGGAGTCAAAAGTTGTATGAATTTTCACCTTTGAATTTGGATATGACTATGAGATATGAACTGGTTCGGCACAGACTTACTATGGGTTTATCAGCGACTTTTATGGAGATTAAGTTTTGATTTGGGTAACCAAAAAAGATGGGTATAAGATTTTGTGTTGTTAGGTGGGGCTAAATTGTTCAATTATGGTAGGTGACTTTTGGATACACTGTATGATGGACCTACAGTTCTACATGGTTGTTGAAGACTTCAAGAGAATTGAAACTATTTAATTGATGAGACTACACACACTTTTATGATGTGTTACATAGACATCTGATGGTGAGTAGATGTTATGAGCTTATAGTATACAACATTATTGGTGGTGTGACCAAGAATATCTATAAGTTTTGACATGAGGTATATGGTAAGTTGAATGGTAATTAAATCTTGGTATGTGAAGGATTATGTGGAGTTAACATTGGGTGTGATTCAATTATTGTACCTCGATGGAAATGTATTTTTAGATTTGAAATTAGTGTTATCAGTCTTGGGTCTGACTCATATCTTTCATGGTATGTTTAACTTGAAACAGAAAAAGCCATATTTTAAATTTTTGGAGGCGACAATGTATTTTGTAAGAAGATTTAGATACTAGTGATGGTTTAAGGGCAAGTTAAATGACCGGTGTGGTTATGATGTTTTGTTCATATTAAGAGGGTTGAGTTCAATGGAGTACTGTAAAGAGCATGTGAGGTTCGATAAATAAAGTATTTGTACGATTGTAATATGAACTAGACTGGTTATTGTGGGTAGCTAGAAAAACAAAGAAATAGATTCACATGAATGAAAATATTTGATATGGGCACTATGAAAGAAGTAACTAGTATTATTCGACCTTGGTTCTATATATTCTTATGTGGCCACTTACTTCATTTTGGACATGATTTGGAGTATGATTCACTACTTATGCCACACGTATTTTTAATTCTGTGGTTGAATCCCTAGTGGTGGATCAGGTGTACCGATCCTACAATGTCCTCTTGGTTTGATAGGATGCTTCGGCAAATTTAATTATTTTAAATATGACATATTTGGTGTTGTCTTGGAGCGGTTGAAGTATTCCAGTTGTTCTATATGTACCACCTTGCTTATAAGAATTTATAGAAGAGCTACCATGGGTATTTACGGTTGTCCAACAGTCTTAATATTCATCTAGTCATTGAGGTCACGGTTTAGTTATGTGTGGTTGAATGTGCAGACCATCATATCTAGTTCTACTGTTCTTACGAGTTATCTATAATCGCAACTATTGATCTTGTACTTCCATAGTGTTGTTAGAGGTTCTATATGCTTGGGTGTATCGCTTGTTGGGTGGTTACTTAATATTTTCCTCTTTTGGGTTAGATTAGTTTGATTCTCCCTTGATGAGTAATCGATGTATAAATATTATATTTTTTATAGTTTAAGCTCGTGGAAAGATTATGTTGTGAGAAGGAAATCTTGATAAGATCTATGATAGTTTGTGCAATATGAGTATGTGGATGTTGGTTCGGATTCACTTATAGTTGTAGCTGTTATTTATTCAGAATGTTATTTTGGTTATGTGTGAAAAGATTCGTCGTGATGATTGTGTTGTTGTCCAGTAGGTTTTCAATTTAGACTGGGTTCATGGGATAGTCTGTGGCTTGGTAATCACTCCTGATTTGTAAATTTGCCAAATTATGATTCAAAAGTTCAGTTCTTGGTAGTTCATCTTGATGGAATTGTCCTAAAGATTAGTTGATCAGTTGGAGTGATGAACACGACTCTGAAAATCATACCTCGGGCTTTTGGCCGTGTTGGTTATTCTTCCCTCTTCCTCTTTATGTTTGAGGACAAACATGGTTTTTAGTGGTGGATAATATAAAGGCCCAGAAGGTCATTTTTTGAAATATTCATAAAATTATCATTTTACCCATCTCGATAGTTACCCCGAGTCATGTTTGATTAGTTTGTGATTTTTTTTTGGAATTTTGAACTATTTATTTAACTATGGTTATTTAATTAACGTGCATTCTTTTAAATAATTAATTTAGTTAATAATAATGGGTCAAGTCTGAAATTTATTTAAGACCCTATACTATTTGTCCCATATATATTAAAATAAGGTAATAGAATTTGTCACTTTAAATACATAATTAATTTAGAAAACAAGATAAGAGAGAAAAGAACAACGAACAGAAGAAATCGTTGCGGCTGATAAACAAAGGGGAAAACCCGAGTGAATCAAGTAAGTGTTATCAAATCTCATCCGTGTAATTTGTTAGTGTGGTATTGTTTGAAAGTTTAAGAAAAAGATAAACGAGTTGTCATTATTATTGTTGGGCGTTGAACAGAAAGAAAAAGGAAACAAAATTGAGGATAGTTGTTCAACGTGGGTGTTTCAAATAATGTATTCTTAGTTGTATAATGTAATGTATGATTTTTTTTAGTTAGTCAATTAGTATGTGGCATTGATGAGTGGCAATGAGAAAATATCATCAAGTGGCTTTCTGTCACTACCTAGGTTCGGCACTTTTCGTTATTGTTTTTATTATCACGTGATAATTTAAAGTTTTGATATGTTGTGGTAGGTAATTAAATAGTTGGTGTATTATATTATATGAAGATCATCAAATTTAAGATATTTGGAGGAATTGAGACTTAACCTAGGCTTGAAATTTTAAAAAAATATAAGAGTTGACATGTTGATTGGAATCAAAATTAGGAACTTGATTATAGATTTGGGGTGAATTTTTGGGTCTAAGTTAGACATATAGTAATATAGGTGTTTTTTGTTTCAAAATCTTATTGTGATTGTTTATTTGAATAGATTGAATTGATTTAGAAGTCCAACGAAAGGGGAAGGCTCAAGTCCCGAAGTGATTGTTCGACTATTTGAGGCAAGTGGAGTTCTAAACCCTTGTTAAGTGTATAGAATCGTGTATTTCCTTGTGGTATATGTTAGAGAGTAATGAGACTTGGTAATGGGTTGACTTGTCCATATTGAATAATTCTAATGATGAAAAAGTGGTAATAAAAGGCAACATGATTAATTATTGGTGTGTAATGTGTTGAAAATGGTTTGGAAGGCTTATTGATTCATTGATGATGTTGTATTACGATTGTGTTGTCGTGAATTGTGCATTGTTATTCAAATGGTTATCTCCTCATTATTTGTGTGAACATGTCATTTTCATTGTTCAGAGATGAAATACCTTGAACTTCGGTCAGTTTTCAATTCTTGGGTCAACTTCAAACGACCATAACATTCAGCACATAAGGAGTTAGGCTGCCCATGAAGTGTCAAATCAAATTTCTTCGAGTCCTCTTTTCAACACCACCGAGTTTGCTTAATTCCAATCTCGGATGAAGGAGTTATGCCTGTTTGAGTGTAGCCTCTCTAGTTAAGGCATTTCATCCGTTTTAGGAAAGGGTATTTTGGTCTTTTCCTTTCCCCCACTTGTCTTAGCACGTATTACTGACCCAAATTAAGAATCTAATCAGATTCTAAATTCCCCGTTTACGTTCAAAACACTTAGGGGATTTTAGGGTTAAGTTTTAAGATGAAAAAAAGGGCTAAACTCTAGCATCGTTCAAGAATTAAGGAATTTCGCCAAGAACAACCGTTCTTTCCAGGGATGTGAGCTTTCTCATAATGATGAATTTGTTCATCCTCATGCCAATCATGTATTTCGTTCATTAAATTGTCCATAAAATCATTTATGTAAAGTTTTTTGAAGGGTTCTTGAAGTTTTAACCCCATATTTTATCAATGGGGGTTTTGAGTTCTTGAGGTGAGGGTTTTTAAAATAAGTGGTGTTTCGTCATAGAATTTGACTGAGATTTCAATGGAGTTATGGTCGGTTTATGAATCAAAAAGATTTTGAAAAGAAACCAATCAATTTTAGATGAATTCGGACCAAAACATTGAAAAGAAAATTTGTCGGATTTTCTGGTCTCAGGGATGTGGCGACGCGCCCCCGTAGAACTAGAAGGGTTGACGCCCTGAGCCTGCACTGTTCCCCAAAGCAGGCCCAGTACTTTAGGGGCTGGCGCGGCGTGCCAAGGTTGCGCCAGGTGCGTCAGACCCCTTTCCTCTTTATTCTTAGCCCCGTATGTGTTCATTTGAATCGTGTCTTCACTCTTTTCTTAATACTAACTATCTACGCCTCCATTAATCATTGAGAGATCCTATATATCCTATCATAACCCTTAAATTCACATTTTTTCAAATCAAAGTAAAGTTAAGAGGAAAGTCTAAAGGTTCTATTTCATAAACACTTAAGATCTTCCAAATGTTATATACATATCCATATATACTTATGTACCTATGTTTATTATTGGTGTCACGCCCTGAAGCTACCCCCTTGACGTAACACGGGACCTAGGATCATGAGTGACCCCAAGCTAATCCTACGTCATGCAAATTTCAGTTTCCTATTGAGCCTGTTGTAGAGTGGAGGAGCAGTTCAACAGTGCCTAAGGGTCGTTTTATTTCATACCTTAATGCTAGAAAGTTAGTTTGTAAGGGGTGCATCTACCACTTAGTCCGAGTTAATGACTCTAGTGTTTAGAAACCACCTATTCAGTCAGTTCCAGTTGTGAATGAGTTCCCCAAGGTTTTTCCAGATGATCTTCTCAGAGTTGCTCTTGAAAGAGAAATAGACATTCTTCCCAATACTCAACCTATCTGTATTCCACCATATAGAATGACTCCAGCTGAGTTAAAAGAGTTAATAGAGTAGTTTAAAGATCTTCTTGATAAAGGTTTCATTCGGCCTAGTGTCTCATCTTGGGGCGCTCTGGTCTTATTCGTGAGGAAGAAATATTGTTCCCTAGGGATATGTATTGACTACCGCCAATTGAACAAGGTCACCATAAAGAAAAAATATCCCATTCCGAGAATTGGTGGCCTTTTCGACAAACTTCAGGGTGCCACTTACTTTTCCAAGATAGACCTCATATTTGGCTATCATCAGTTGAGGGTAAGAGAAATTTACATCCTCAAGACGGCATTCAGGACCCCTTATGGTCATTATGAGTTTCTTTTTATGTCTTTTGGTTTGACTAATGCTCATGCACCGTTCATGGATCTTATGAACAGTGTATTTAAGCCATATCTCGACATGTTTGTGATTGTATTCATCGATGGCATATTTATTTATTCGAGGAATGAGGAGGATCATGCTAGCCATCTCAGAATAGTTCTCCAAACTCTCAAGAATAGAGAGTTGCATGCTAAATTTTCTAACTGTGAGTTTTTGCTTGAGTTTATGGCGTTCTTTTGCCAGATTGTATCTGGTGAAGGGATTCGAGTTGATACTAAGAAGATTGAAGTAGTGTAGAATTAGCCTAGACCCACGTTTGCAACTGATATTAGGAGTTTCTTAGGATTAGCTGGTTAATACAGAAGGTTTGTCGAGGGGTTTTCATCTATTTCATCCTTGTTGACAAAGTTGACTCAGAAAACGGCTAAGTATCAATTGTCTGAAGCTTGTGAGAAAAGCTTTCAGGAATTGAAAACCCGGTTAACTACTGCCCAAGTGTTGACCCTACCGGAGGGTACAAAAGGCTTTGTTATCTATTGTGATGTGTCCATAGTTGGACTTGGTTGTGTATTGATGCAGAATGGTAAGGTTTTAGCTTATGCCTCCTGACAGCTCAAGGTTCATGAGAAGAATTACCCAACTCATGATCTCGAGTTGGCAACTGTAACACCTCGGATTTGAAAAGGTGGGAAAAATATATTTTTTTTAATCTCCTGCCATTCCTACGCTGCCATTCACGGCCCGGGGAACGACCCACAGACCATAGACGAGGTTCGTGGTTGGCCAGTTAGTTTTTTCAAAATGTTAAGTTTTTGGTGTTTTTTAGCGGTTCACCAGGACGGACCGTCGTCCAATTCATGAGTCGTAGGTAGGTCTCATAGGTGAGCCCCATACTTAGAGAAAAAATTAGAATCAAAAGTCAAGATCCACGGCCGGGAACAATGGACCGTCGTTAGACCGATGCTCCGTGGATGAGGTCCATTGATCAATGCCTCAGATCCTAGCCTCTGTTCCAAACGACGCCCTAACAGGACGGTCCATGGTTCGACCAACGTACCATCGGTCTGGCCGTCATTGGTGTAAGTAGTTAGATTTTTAGGGGCTTTTTGGTCTTTTTATAAATATTCTAGCCTAATACTATGTCGTTTTACCCTTCACTAAAACCCTTGTATAAGAGTTTTTAACCCCAATATTCCCCAATGGAAATCATTCTCTCAAATTTACAAGAGAAGAACAAGTCTTCATCTCAAATATTTCTCTCTCTAGAAAGCTAGAAGAAGAAGGGTTCAACCTAGGGTATCAAGTCAAGTCTGCTAATCCTCCATTGAAGTTAAGCAATTGTCATTGAGGTACGATAGTTTTCATCCATGGAACCCTCTCCTCCATGGAGTTCCCAAATTCTCCAATTTTGTAAAGTTAAATTCCCCAATCAAGTTAGGGTTTTCTTCAATTGTAATGGGTTCTTTACAATGTTGGTTCAATTGATTGTTTTATGACTTTTTATGCATGAACTGAAGTAGTTGCATGTTTTTAAGTTGATTTCCCATGAACCCATGCATAACCTATGTTTTCTATGAAGCTTGACCACATGACATGAATGACATCTAGATTTTCCCTCAATGGTTTTTGGGCTATTTTCCTAAATTAGGTCTTGATTAGTATGGTATCTGGATATGCCATCAATGATTATAGGCCACGATTTCAAAACTATTTCCATTAATATTAGGGGCATCTCTAGCATAATGTTAATGACTATGGGCCTTAAAAGCTATTATGAAAGATCATAGACGGTGAAAGTGTTTCTCACGCATGGTCTAAGGAGCTATCCTAATATGACTTTAGCTCGTACTGGTTACATAATTGAGCCTTTCCATGGATCATGAGATAAGTTAAGATTAATAACTACTCTGTGGGATTTATTCTTAGAACTGAGAGGATATTGAAATGGAAGCTCTCCTGAGTTGAGGCCGGGTTTCTAGTAGCAATCTCCTTACCACTTACCTATGTGCCCCCATAGGATGATTGTCTAGATAGACATTAGCTAGTGGATCCACTTTAGCTCAGAACTATGGTCCTACCTTGGAATGTAGGACAACCCTTTTCGGTATGGGAGACACCGAGGGATCATGTTAAAGCTCACATGGTCTTTATGTCGGTTAAGGCTAATTCCCACAATAATAATGAACTAAGGTTACTTTAAGAAGTATCTCACATGTGTTATAAGACGGTTTTACTAGCATTGATCATGATTTCCTTTTATGTTTCTAACCCTCTTATCTTATGTTTTAACTTGGTCCTTGCATATCACGAAAATGTACTTTTTAGCATGATTTCATACTTCTATGCATGGCTATCATACTTAGTGCATTTTTTACGTACACACACTCTTGCCTACATTTCCCCAATTGTAGGGTCCGACCTTACAAATTCGCACTTCCGTGGCTAGGGATCTCATATAGAAGATTAAAGACTGGTGAGTCCTCATTTTCTGAGGACCAAGCCTTTACTTCATTATGTCTTTACTTTTTGTTTTAAGACATGATGTACGGGCTACGCCCCGATAAACTCTTATGTACTATATGGCTTTAAGATGATGTTTAGATTTCCACTTTTCTCTATAAAACTCTTATATGTTGAAACTGTCCTTTAAGTCTTTTAAACTATATTATCTTGTATGATGTATGCTAAGTGGCTTGTATGGGTCTTTTACGCCATGTCATGTCTAGGGTGTACTTTGGGTCGTGACAGCAGCGGTAGTATTTGCTTCGAAAATATGGCGTCGCTATCTCTATATTGTTCATGTAGACTTTATCACCGATCACAAGAGCCTGACAAGTGGTTACGGTTGCAGAAAGTAGAGAAAGTTGGGAACCGTCGGTTACCTATGTCTTCAGTCATAAAGAACTTAATCTTACACAAAGGAGGTGGTTAGAGCTTCTCAAGGATTACGACATGAGTATCCTCTTACACCCATGTAAGGTTAATGTTGTTGTTGATGCTTTGAGCAGGTTGTCTATGGGAAGTACTACCCGTGTTGAGGAAGGCAAGAAATAATTGACCAAAGATGTGCACAAACTTGCACGATTGGGAGTCCAATTGTTAGATTCCAATGAAGGTGGAGTAATGGTGATGAATGGGGATGAATCATCACTAGTGTCTGAAGTGAAGGAGAAAGAAGACCAAAACCCTATTTTGCTTGAATTAAAGGTGAATGTTCATAAGCAAAGGGTGATGGATTTGAACAAGAGGGAGATGGTGTGTTGAGGAATCAAGGTAGATTATGTGTGCCAAAGGTGGATGAACTCCAAGAGAGGATCATGGCAGAGACTCATAGTTCCAGGTATTCAATCCATCCCGGTTCCACAAAAATGTACCACGACTTGAGAGAAGTCTATTGCTGAAATAGTATGAAGAGGTGTATTGCAAAGTTCGTTGTTAAGTGCCCAAATTGCCAACAAGTCAAGGTAGAGCACCAAAGACCTGGTGGTATGACTCATAATATAGCTCTTCTGAAATTTAAGTTTGAGATGGTTAATATAGTTTTCATTACTGGCTTGCCGTGATCTCGCAGGCAAAATGATTCAATTTGGGTGATTGAATATTGGATGACTAAATCAGCCAATTTCTTACCGGTAAAGACTACCAACTCAGTAGAAGATTATGCGAGGTTATATATTCAAGAGATAGTTCGACCTCATGGAGTTCTTGTGTCTATCATTTCAGATAGAGTTGTCCAATTCACCACTCAATTCTGGAATTCCTTTCGGAAAGGTATAGGTTCAAAGGAACTGAGTACTGCTTTTCATCCTCAGACAGATAGTCAAGCAGAGCGCATGATCCAGAACTTAGATGATATGTTGAGAAAATGTGTCATATACTTCAAAGATAATTGGGATGATCTCTTTCCTCTCATAGAGTTTGCTTAAAATAATAGTTATCACTCTAGTATCCAGATAGCTCCCTGTGAGGCTATTTATGGGAAGAGATGTTGATCTTCTATTGGTTGGTTCGAGGTTGGTGAAGCTGAGTTGATAGGACCAGATTTGGTTCATCAAGCCATGGAGAAGGTGAAGATTATCCAGGAAAGGCTAAAAATAGTACAGAGTCATCAAAAATGCTACACAAATGTTAGGATAAGAGACTTAGAATTTGAAGTTGATGAATAGGTCTACTTGAAGGTTTCACCCATGAATGGTGTTATGAGATTTGGTAAGAAGGGGAAATTCAGTCCCGGTATATTGATCCTTACAAAATATCCAAGTGGGTTGGCAATGTAGCGTATGAGTTAGAGCTACCTTCAGAGTTAGCGGCATTTCATCCGTTGTTCCATGTATCCATGCTAAAGAAGATTTTAGGCGATCCTTCACTCATAGTACCTACTGAAAACATTTGTATCAAGGACAACCTATCTTATGAGGAAATGTCCTTGTTCGTCAGGTTTGCAAGTTGAGGACCAATTTTGTCACGACCCAGGGGTACACCCTAGATGTAACATGGCGTACTTGGCCCCGAAGGGGTCTCCAAGCCCTTAGCATATCATAACATAGGATAAAGAACAATAAAAAGTAAAACGCATTTCAAGTCTTAAGAATATTTCATAAAAAAACAACAAAGCGGAAGTCTAGACTTGTCTCATTAGCCATCTATTACAATCGAAGTCTCAAAATAGGGTCACCTCCCTTTACAACATAGTCTCAAAATAAAAATGAAAATGAAGGAATAGAAACTAGAAATTCATCATCCGTCCTTGAACTTTGAGGACTCACCAAAAGCAAGGAAAGTAGTCGATCCAAGGTTTTACCAAGAAGGAAGCACACCTCAAGAGCCGGTCCCTACACTTATGTAAAAATGTAGAAAAATATGGGTTAGTACAAAAATGCACTAAGTATGATAGCCATGCACAAAAATAGTGAAATCGTGCTAAAAATGGACATTTTTGTTCAATGCATGCCATTTGCCAAGTTGAAACATCATTTTGAAGATAATGTAGAAACATAAGTCATAAGCATAAACAATTCATAAGTCATCATGTCATAAGAGAAACTTACCATGAACACCCTTAAAGCATACTTGTGCAATGTATAGACAAGATCCCATAATCCCAGCCATATTAAGTAAAATTTCTTGAGTATCTATAGTTCATTACTCAACTATCTTGATCATACTACCATAATAGGGAATAGCCTTAACCGACATAGACCATGTGAGCTATCATGGAATCCGGTGTCTACCCCACACCGAAAAGGGGTTGACCTACTTGCCGAAGGTAGAACTATACTCTTATCTTATGTGGATCCACTAGCTAAAGATCAATGTGGGCACATAGTTATGGGATATGGAGATTACTTCTAGAAAACCCAGCCTCTACTAACATGAGGGATTCCATCCCAAGAGATTGTTCCTAGAAATCCAGCCTCTACTAACGTGAGGGCTTCCAACTCATATCACTAACAACTCGGTGCTAAGCATACTTCCCATTGAGTTCATATTAAGCCTTGACTTAAGTTCATAATTACAGAATAATGTCTTGACACTCAATCCAACATAACTCATACTAACGCTCTTAGATTCGATACGTGAGACTAGTCTTCCAACCTTAGAATCCCTATATGTGACAAACCTTTCACATCATACCATATTCATACATAAGTGTGTACAAGAGGATACTTCCCACTATACAACAACAGGATCATAATCCTATTCACCTTACTCTCAAAGTGCTCATAAGCATGTATACAATTCTCATAATCATGCATAATTTATATACTTTGCCCTTCAAGGATCATAGTTCATAATTAATCGACACATCTAGGATTACTACATTAGACATGGATAATAACATAATTCAAGTGATTCAAGTACTTTCATGCATAATTCAATCATATTCTACTTGCATCAATCAATACCCACACTTTGAGATCCAAATTGGGAAATTAGGGAAATTCATGGATTCTTAGGGAATTCATGTTAAAAACAGTAGATAATCATCAATTTGATCATAATATAAAGCAATTAAAGCATTGAAAACATTTTTGAAGTGAATCCATGACTTGGAGTAAACCCTAGCTTGCTTGGGGAAATTACTAGTTCGAAATTAGTTTTGGAGGGACTCCATGGATGATAGCTATCCATGGATGAATGACTAGCATACCTTGATAAAGAATCCTCACGAAATTGAGTGAAAAATCCCTCTACTTCAAACCCTCGCATGACTTTCTTCTTCTTCTTCCATGGAGTTCTAGAGAGAAGATTTTTTGAGAGGTTTTGATTTTGTTTTGGGGATTTAGAAATTATGAAGAGATGAGTTAGTTTAGTGAGTTAAAAACCTTATATAGGTGTCCTAATAATATATAAAACGACGTCCGTTAACCCCACTTAAAATAGGAAATCCCCGAAATACCCCTCAACTAACTCCTAAAACCGACCTACAGGCATGACCTACCGCCCCCTCACCCACGGACCGTGGATAGACCCACGGCCCGTGCTGGTGAAGGGTGGGTCGTGGTCTGGGAGTTGCATGCTCCAGTTCCCACCTACGGATTCCCTACCCACGGAGCGTGGGTTGACCCACAGGGAGTGGGTGCCCTCCGTGGGTCACTGCCAGGCAATCCTTCAAGGTCCTTTCTTCAAGGACCCATGTTTGGTCCTTGGGGTTTAGGCCTTGACGTTCTAACACAAAAACATGTATTTTAAGGTATGGGGAGGTACGTTAAAAGGCTCTAACCCTAACGTCAAGCTCTAGCTTAGCCTATTAGGTTTAAGTTAGACTCTAGTTTAGTCTACCATTTTCCGGAATGTTACAATATCTTTCCCTTGGAAACATTCGTCCTCGAATGACGATCTAGACACCTTACGAAATAAAATACTCAAGACTAGCAGCCCATCATGCATGAAACATCAAAATAATGCACAACACATAAGAGGAAACATCAACTCCATCTCAAAACATAGGCAGTGCAATACAAGGAAGTGGGAACTACATATATAACCCATTATGCCCAAAACTCATCATTTCACATAACCATAGGAGGAACTATCTTCTCCAACTAAAACAAGCTCAACACATCATTATGAAGCCAATATGCAATTACTTTCAAAAGCATACTAAAGCATGTTCATCAACTCATCTCATGAAGTCAAATATGTAACTCGTACTAAATGCACAACAACATGAGGAATACATCAATCATAAAACTCATTTTCTCACTAAACATGAATTTCATCAAGAACATGAATAACACAAGAAGTCATTGAAAAGCACATATAACATACATGACTTCAAAACACTAAACTCAATATGAACTACTTACATCAAGCTTGAATAGAAGGTAAGAGATGAGGGTATCGAGACTTCATATAGGTCTCGGCCTCCCAGTTAGCACCCTCCACTAGATCATTTCTCCGTAAAACCTTTACGGAGGCTATTTTCTTATTTCTCAACCTCTTAACTTGCCAGTCTAGGATTTCTAACGGAACCTTCTCATATGAGAGGTTATCATCAACTCCCAATACTTCTAAAGGGATGATAGATGTTGGATCTCCAATACACTTCTTAAGCATGGAAACATGAAATACCGAATGAACCGGAGCCAACTCATTGGCAAGTCTTACTCATAGGGAACTTTCCCAATACACTTCAAAATTTGATACGGGCCCACATACTGGGGACTAAGTTTCCCCTTCTTGCCAAATTTCATCACACCTTTTATAGGTGAGATTTTTAGATAAACCCAATCATTAAATTCAAATTCTAGATCCCTTCTCCTAACATCGGCATAAGACTTTTGTCTACTTTGAGCCGTCCTCAACCTCTCTCTAATGAGTCGGACCTTCTCAATAGCGTCATAAACCAATTTGGGACAAACAAGAGCAATTACACCTACCTCAAACCAACCAATCGGAGACCTACATCTCCTACCATACAAGGCTTCAAAAGGTGCCATAGCAATACTTGAGTAGTAGGTATTATTGTAGGAAAACTCTATTAATGGCAAGTGGTTATTTCAATTACCCTTGAAATCTATGACACATGCCCTCAACATATCCTCTAATGTTTGTATGGTACGTTCCGCTTGGCCATCGGTTTGGGGATAAAAAGTTGTGCTAAGCTTAACCTTAGTACCAAGCTCTTTTTGGAATGACTTCCAAAAGTGTGAAGTAAATTGAGGACCCTGATATGAAATAATAGATAAAGGAACCCCATGAAACTTCACTATCTCTCTTATATACAACTTGGCATAGTCTTCCACCGAAAAATAAACCTTGACGGGAATGAAGTGGGGTGATTTTTTCATCCTATCTATAATGACCCAAATAGAATCATGTTGCCTTCGGGTGCGAGGCAAACCCATAATAAAATCCATATTAATATATTTCCACTTCTAAGTGGGAATCGGTATATCTTGCAATGAGCCTCCCGGCCTTTGATGCTCAATCTTAACTTGTTGACAATTCGGACATTTGGCTACAAATTCCGCGATATCCTTTTTCATTCCATTCCACCAATAGACTTCCTGTAGATTACGGTATATCTTGGTGGCTCCCGGATGAATAGAATACCGAGAACTATGAGATTCTTATTAAATTTTCTCCCTCAAACCATCAACATCCGAAACACACAATATACCTTGGTACCTAAGCACCCCATCTCCCCATTGGGAGAAAGCCTGAACGGACTTTTTGAGTACCGACTCTTTCAACTCGACTAACATAGGATCAAGGTCTTGCTTAGACTTTACATCCATCACATAGGACGATTCGGCCCCCTCACCCACGGACAGTGGATGGACCCACGGCCCATGGTGGTGAAGCGTGGGTCATTGTCTGGGAGTTGAATGCTCCAGTTCCCACCTAAGGATGCCCTACCCACGGAGCGTGGATTGACCCACGGGACGTGGGTGCCCTCCGTGGGTCACTGCCAGGCAGTCCTTCAAGGTCCTTTCCTCAAGGACCCATGGTTGGTCCTTGGGGTTTAGGCCTTGACGTTCTAACACGAAAACATATATTTTAAGGTACGTGGAGGTACGTTTAAGGCTCTAACCCTAATGTCAAGCTCTAGCTTAGCCTATTAGGTTTATGTTAGACTCTAGTTTAGTCTACCATTTTCTGAAATGTTACAAATGAGGTTGCATCAGTCAAGGTTTTATGGAGGAATCAATTTGTTGAGGAAGCTACTTCGGAGGTTGAGGAGGATATGAAGAAGAGATACCCACATGTCTTTCCTTTCGAAGAAATTCCAAACCAAGGTACTAACTCTTTCTAAGCACTCTTTAAGATGATATACTGAGTTATGTAAATTGCATGCTATGTGCTTGAGTTCGGGTTGTTAAATGCTTTGCACCACTATTCTACTTGGTGTGATCTCATTCGAGGACGAATGTGTCATGCCCCGAGCCTACACCCTAGACGTGGCCAACACTCGAAAACTATTGTTGGTCCCCAAGAGAACCCTTGGCCTAGCTCATTACTCAGCGGAAGACTTAATCATCTATATAGGAAGTCAATTGCAAACTCAACTCATAAGGTCTCATAAGTAAAGTAATTTAAATAAAAAAATACTTAAATTAACATAAGTGTTCAACTCAAAGTCTTTAAAACATCAAAAAGGGAAATGAGAAAAAGACTCATCAACTACTACTGTCTATGAAGCCTCTAAATACTAGACTATGATGGAATTCTGGACAAGACTCAAAACATCCTAATGAAGCAAAACCATAATGTGACGCCCTCTGAAAAAGCAAAGAGGCTCACCAAAGCTAGCTGGAAATGCGACGGGGTCAATGAATCACTGGCTGATGATCGTGAATACTTGTATTTGCATAATTAACTGATGCAGGCCAAATGGCGTCAGTATATTAAATGTACGAGCATGTAAGGGGAACACTGAAGCATAACATAAGCTTGAACTGATAAAAAGGAAGACATACTAACGTCGTCTCAACTCAACTCAAGAATACTCAACTCAACTCAAAAATACTCAACTCAACTCAAGGATACTCAACTCAATTCAATATGAAAGCAATGATAATAAGATGCAATGTATAAAGTGTAACACCCCGAAATTTTTTAAGCTAAAGCCCGAAATATTCTTTATTTGCATATAAGGTCTCATCGGGTTATTGTTAAACTGCTCATATTTGTAAGGGTAAATTCTTTTGTGTGGAAATGATTTTGGATATCAATTAAGGTCACTAAAAAATCCTAGCACAAAGTTGAGTTGAAAGTTTCCTTACCGATTAAGTTTTGATGTAAGATTCTACTTGGGTCAACTTCAAACGATCATATCTCTTAGAATATAAAGAGTTATGTGGCCCATAATCTATCAAATTAAAGGTATTTGAATCTTCTTTTCAACGCCTCAAATTTTGCAACAATCCGAGGTTTAAGTAAAAAGTCATGACCATTTGAGTAACCTAATATAGTGCAGTGACGAATTAGCCGACGAGAAAATATTAAAAAGGGTCTTTTTACCTCTAAGAAAACCCTAAATGATTTTTTTGACTAATTAAAGACCTAAAACAATCAGATTTTCATCTCTTAATACATCATTCTATTCTCTCACAAACCCTAAGGAAAAAAATCAAAGTAGAAGACTTCATTCAAGATTCTATCAATATATTTCAAGATTGTTTCAATCTTTTTTCTATATTCTTCAATGTAAGTCCTTCTCCAAGAATTTCATTCTTTCCAACTGAAATTCCTCTATACAATTATGAATCACTAACGAAAATCATAAATCTTGGTTATAGAGATTTCAAGAATCTCAAGAAACGTTTTCTTGATTGTTTACCTTCAAGCTAGGATTTCAAGGCTTCTAATCAAAATCTTCTTCAAGGTTTTTTCAAGATTCTTCAAGATTCTTTAAGAACCTTTTTCTTCAAGGTTTGTAAGGCTATCATAGTGTTGGACTAGTTCATCCTCACGCCCTATATCTACTTTCAAATCAGTCAAAAAGAAATCTAGGATTCTACCCCTAAATTTGAATATTCTTGAGATGAGTTGATTTTGAATTCTCGAGTTCCTGTTTCTTTTTGAAATTCTATTTCTAATTATTGAATTTCTATAAGTTATGCATTAAGTTTCTTTAGTTGATTCGTTCATGTCTATATTTCAGCATGAACCCTATGAATTGAGTATTTTTTAGATGAGTAGTATCGTTGAGTTCTGAGTTATTGAGTTCTAAGTTACCATATTGTTATTAAGATCACTGAGTTGAGTCGTTCATGTCCAGAATTCTACATGAACCTTATTTTGAGAATCTTTTAAAGCCGACACTTGAGTTTTAAACTGAGTTTTTGAGGAAGTAAAGATGAGTTTTGAGAAAGAGTTTCTAAAATATGATTAGTATGACAATCATGTATGCCATCAATGTTTAAGCAGTATGGTATCTAGTTATACCATCAATGATTATGCAGTATGACTTCCCGAGTCATCAATGATCATATCACAATATGATTTTTATATAATTTACAGAAAGAGTTTTCAAGTATGAATTTAGTAAGAGTATAAGGAAACTAAGTATTCCCAAAGGTATCAGTTTTTACATTGATAAAAGAGAAACTTTGATTTCTAAATGAGTTATGAGTTCAAAGATATTTCCAGAGCAGTTACCTTTTTTAAGAGGATAGTTTGAGTAATTATCTCAAACCAGAGGAAGAGTATGTTTTTAAACATTTGAGCATAAGTATATATATTATTGGGAGTAGTTTTGAGCACCGATATGGGGGAGAGTTCAGAAAACTCACAGCCGCCATAAACCAGGTATGCCAATATGGGTAAAGGATCATACATTTTAGATGAATCCTTATTGCTTAGTGGATCCACTTAGTTGAGGTGTTCTATACCCCGAAAAGGTATAGGACAGTTCTGGCAGCGTGGGTGAGACGATGTATCATTACATAGCTTATAGTGATGGTTCTCGGTTAGAGAATCTCCCAATAGAGTTAGAGTGTATTTTTATATATCACTTATTATGTTGAGTTCAGAGATGAGAAAGTATTTTATAATGTTTTAAATTATTTAACTCCTTTATTTCTTTACATTCAGCTTGAGTACATTGTTATCTATTGCAGTCCTTTCATTTAGTTTTTTTGTTATTCAACTATATTACATTCTCGTACATTCAATGTATTGATGTTATAACCTGCATCTTTTAATGATGCAGATACAGGTTCTTAGGATCCTCAACTAGAGTCTGTTGAGATCATTTCATCCGCTTGTCTGCTTATGAGTGAGACCTCCTTGCTTTCGGAGGACTCCAATTTTATGAGTCATTAGTAGTACTTCTTTTGAGGAGTAGTGGGTCATGTCCCGACACTCATCTTTGTATAGTAGAGGCTTCATAGATAGACAGCTTTGGAGAGTTTCAGTTTCAGATATTTTATTTAAAACTAATGTTTCATACTCAGTATATTCACCAAAGTTTTGAGATTCCGTAAACTGTTTTTAAACGTTTCTTTCAATTTGATGCTTATGTATGCTCAAGTTAGTCTTCCACTTGTAGTAACCCAGGATGACGGTTCGCTTGGAACCATCAATGGTTCTTGAGTGCCGACCACGTCCAGGGTGTAAGCTCTGGTCGTGACAAACTTGGTATGAGAGCACAGAGTTGAAGTGTACAAGGGTATCTATGAAGCCGTATCAGTAGGATCTGATTTATGGTTGTGATGGCCCCACTTCTATAAATGAGGGATTACAGACATTTAAGAAAATTTTCCCTTCTTTCATACTCTAAATCGTGGAATAGAATTGTGTCCTAAGGAACTTTTTCATACTCGTGTGTTTCTCAAATCTATTTGACTACCCCTCATACTCAAGGTAGTTGAAAAGCAAAGCCAGTTCCATATCGATTAGTTACTCTCAACAAAAGTCTTGAGGAATTCATGAGCATGTAAAGGGGCTTGAGAAAAGCCTATGAGTGAGTTAAGTGTTGAAATTCAAAAAATGCTGTCGTATCCATATGATTCAGGCGTTCGAGATAAAAGCGATATGTATTCCCAAACTCTTTTCGCTGAACCTTATTTCAGACCCTTATAAGCAAGTGTGTTTCAGAGCTTGGGTAGTATTTTCACCGAAAAAGATAGTATGAGTTATGATGTTATAAGCAATAGTAGTAAAAGTTTCTAGAGTTAGAAGAATACATGTAGATGTATAGTAATCTAAGAAAGGAATATAGTGATGAGGCAAATTATGTTGTTTCAGTCATGCACCTAGTAAGTTATTAATTAGAAGTTTTTCCGTATGGTTAGACTAAGAAGTGATGAGTTTGTGTAGATTTCATGATAAGAGGTAGAGAATTAGTTACTAGTCGGGATGAGTTAAAGTATACTTTAACCATAAGAGAGCTTATGTCAATGTAACATTGTGTTAGTAAAGGCCAAGTATAGGCGTGGAATAAAATAGTAGAGTATTCATGAGGTGATAGCTCTAAACCAGGCTTATGATTCTAAGGGGAATCCCACGACATTCTGAGGGTTTCAAAACTAATTAGGCAATGATGTATAGAGAATGGGTAAATAGTACTTAAGTTGTGAAAGGAAGTGTGACGGTAAATTGTAAGTATGAAGACTGAGAGATAAAGATTGACTACTTGCATGAGGTTTTAGTGGGTGAGTGTTTCTTAATTTGTATCTAGTAGTTGTAAGTTAGTATAGTAAGCGAGCAATTATATTGATATCTGGGGTTAGTAATAAACATTAAGCTTGAATTTGAGATGATCGCCGTCATCAAAAGAATGGCAACATGAGGGTGATGATGATAGTCTTGAGATCTGATCTGGTAGACTTGACATAGAGTAGGTGAGGAATAGAGATGTTAGCGGCAATGAATATGAGAGGTACAAGTGAGAGATCCTAACTTTAAAGGAAAGGGTAGTGAAGTGTGGCTAAGTCATGAGTTTAACAACAGCATTAAGAGGTGTACTCGAGATCGTATGTAGTCGGATGAGGTTCTAATTAAGTTTATTGTTTTCATGTGTGCCTAGAGAGTATATTTGAGTTATCAATGTGGAGTAGGCTGATGTAAGAATTATTTATTACCTTTAAGAGTTTGGTAGAAAGGATTTTATATAGTCAGTGACGAGCGTCCTAAATATAGTTCAAAACATCCTCCATTTAGGTTGATATGAACATAGAAGGATGTTATGGGTAGGCTAAGAAGGACAAGTCAGATTATTAAGAGTCAGATTAAGTGTCCTTATAAGCCAATGAGAAGAGGTTAATAAAATCATCTTAGAAAGAGGTCTTAGAAGGAGTCTTAGTACCTTCTTGTAAAGGGTTCAATAACCATGAGATAAGCGTTTCCCGAGTATTGGATCAAAGAGAATGTAGACCAGTTTAGAGATGATGGAAAAGATCCATATCTCTCAAGTGTTAGCTTTAGGACTAAGGGGGAGATGATAAGATGAGAAACCAAGTCAAGTGTTGAGAATGAGATAGTTATGTCTTCAAAAAGAGTTATAGAGGTATATCAATCCATTCATAATCTTTCATATTCCTCAAGGGAAGTTATTACAACATCTTGTTGATATTCCTAATACCAGAATTGTGTCTATGACCTATGCTCATACACTTCAGAGAGATTCACATCTAAGCTCAGTTTCCAGAATGAGGGGCAAAGCCTTTAGCCCATTGATCTGAATCTTACTCCATAAAAATTATGGATATCAACCTCATAAAATGAACTTACTCAATTAAGCACTCATGTCTCATAGTATGCTCAGTCTCGTGAATTCATGATTTGCTCTTAATGACTAGCAAAAAATGTTATGTCATGCATAGTCTTATATCATAACACTCAAATGAATCGTGTTTATGATCCTTCGCCCTCAAGCTCTTTCAGTGATCCTTTTTAGTTTTGTGAGTGGTGTTGATGATTGTAGTTGTGTGGTGATAGAGAAGAGGATTGTTATTTCTTATTGTGATAGTGATGGTGTGTTTATTCCACCTATGGTTATAAATATGGAGGAAAAAGGAGATAAGGTCTTACGATGAGTAATTAGTCAATTCATAGTAGTGATGCATGAAAGTTCTGTTGGTAGAAGTGACGAGAGAATGAGGAGTTCTTAGAAGAATTGGTTAGCAGGAGTCCATGGAGGGGTTATAGAACTAGGCTTGAATGTGGTGTTGGTAGCATGTGGATGAATGCATGATGCATTAAGTGGTTCTTGATTAAGACTCGAGGTTGGTTGAATGTAGTTATAGGGAGAAGTATTCTTGGGATGAGATTTCTTATAGAGGTATAGAACCCGAAACTAGTGATTTAAATTAGAATAATCACCTTATGTTAAGTAATTTGTGATTTTCAGTTAAGCTGGAATATAGTAAGAGTAACTCCTTTCCCTTCCATGCTCAGTTTAACCGTCATTCGATGACGAATGATCCCAAGGGGGAGATATTGTAACACCTCAAAAAATTTTAAGCTAATGCCCGAACTATTCTTTATTTGGGTTATTCTTAAATTGCTCATATTTGTAAAGGTAAATTCTTTAGTATGAGAATGATATTTGATATCAATTAAGGTCACTAAAAACTCATAGCAAAAAGTTGAGTTGAAAGTTTCCTTACCGATTAAGTTTTTATGTAAGATTCTACTTAAGTAAACTTCAAACGACCATATCTCTTAGAATATAAAGAGTTATGTGGCCCATGATCTATCAAATAATAGGTATTTTAATCTTCTTTCCAATGCCACAAATTTCACAACAATCTGAGGTATGAGTAAAAAGTTTTAACCATTTTAGTAACCTAATACAGTGCAGTGACGAATTAGCCGACGGAAAAACATTAAAAAGGGTCTTTTTTGTCTTTTTACCTCTAAGAAAACCCTAAACGAATTCTTTGACTAATTAAAGACCCAAAACAATTAGATTTTCATCTCTTAATACATCATTCTCTTCTCTCTCAAACCCTCTATCTTTGAGAGTTTGGAGAACTATTCTGAGATGACTAGCATGATCCTCCTAACTCCTCGAATAAATCAGGATGTCATCAATAAACACGATAAAAAATATGTCGAGATAAGGATTAAATACTATATTCATCAGGTCCATGAAAGTTGCACGAGCATTAGTCAAGCCAAAGGACATGACAAGAAACTCATAATGAACATAACGGTTCCTAAATGTTGTCTTTGGGATGTCACTTTCTTTTACTCTTAACTGATGATAGCTAGATCAAAGGTCTATCTTAGAAAAGCAAATGGCACACTGAAGCTGATCCAAAAGATCACCCATTCTTGGAAGAGGATATTTATTTTTTATAGTGACCTTGTTAAACTAATGGTAATCAATACACATCCTCAGAGAACCAACTTTCTTCCTCACAAATAAGACCGGAGTGCCCCAAGGTGAGACACTAGGTCGAACAAAACATTTATCAAGAAGATCTTTCCACTGCTCTTTTAATTCTTTCAACTCAGCTGGAGCCATTCTATATGGTGGAATGGAGTTAGGTCGAGTATCAGGAAGAATATCTATGTCGAAGTAAATTTATCTCTAAGAAAGGACTCTGGAAAGACCTCTGGAAAATCATTCACAACTCGAACTAACTGAATATGCGGTGTCTAAACACTTGAGTCATTAACTCGGACTAAGTGATAGATGCACCCCTTAGAAACTAACTTTCTGACCCTTAAGGTATGAAATGAAATGACCCTTAGGCACTATTGAACTACTCCTTCACTCTAAAACTGGCTCATTAGGAAACTCAAACTTAACTACTCGAGTTGTACAATCAACTGAGGCATAACAAGCATGAAGCTAGTCCATACCTAGAATAACATCAAAGTCCACCATGTCTAACTCGACAAAGTCAACCATGGTGTCCTTATGATTGACAGAGATGGTACAATCACGATAAACTCTCTCAGCTAGAATAGACTCACCAACAGGTGTGGACACATTGAAGGTCTCATGAAGTCATTCAGAATGAATATCAAACCTCAGAGCAATAAACAGAGTCACAAAAGATAGACTCGCACATGGATCAAGCAATGCATATACATCAAAAGTAAAGACTATAATCATACCACTGACAACATCTGGTGAATTATTCTGCTCTTGGCGATTGGTTATATCATACAGATGGTTTGCTCCTCTGCTATTCCCTGATGTAGCTCCTCTTGGAGTAGTCCTATCTACTAGAGCCACTAAAGAAGATTGGGCTCTATTGCCCCCATTACCATTACCTCGCTTGTTCTTAGGGAACTATCTCATAAATTGACCTGTCTGACAACACTTGAAGCAGCCATTGGAGCCAACACGACACACTCCTAGGTGGTTTCTACCACACTTAGCACATGTAGGAGTCTAATTGGCCCCTTGTGCCACACTACCTTGATATTGAGCAAGTCGAGCTCTGAATTTCTAATTCCTGAACTCACCTTTGTTCTTTGGTGCAGGTACACTACTAGATGATGGCGCAGGTCCAGTTGGCCTTTGCTGAAAAGATGACCGGTTCACAGTATCAACTTTCTGTTGTCTGGATTCATTACCTGTTATGTTAGCCTTCTTGCAACGAAACTCTTCCCTATATCTAAACTTTCTTCCTCAAACTGTTGCACATGGATCATAGGCCTTTCTATGTCCATGTCCCCTATCAACATAGCACCCTTACACTCTTTGCTTGACAAGCGGGATAGTCCAGACACAAACAGGCTTATCCTGCTCCTTATATCAGCAACAATCTCTGGAGCATAGCGGGACAGTTGAGTGAACTTGGGGCTGCACTCATGCACAATCATGGACTCCTGTTTAAGAGTAAGAAATTCCCTTACATTTTCCTCCATAAGCTCCCGGGGAATGAAACGCCCCATGAATGACCCTTCAAACATAATCCAGCTCACAATTAGTGCCCTTTCATCGCTCTTCTTCTTTGATTGGTCATACCAAATCCTAGCAACACCCTTGAACTGGTATGCAGCTAACTCCAGGCGCTCAACATCAGCAACATGTATAACCTCAAACACCTTTTGCAGCTACTCCACAAAGTTCTCTGGATCTTAGGTGACATTTGACCCGGCGAATTCTGAGGGATTCATACTCAAGAACTCACATATCCTTGATCTATAAGCCACATTCTGTCGAACCACTCTTTGTTGACCAGCATGGTTGGAAACAACTTGACTCAACATTAGGATAGCATCCCGAAACTCAGCATTTGTGACCTCTCCCTAAGGGGGTTGCACTTCTGGTGCATTGGGTGCCCTTGGTTTTTTGGGTCCACATTTCTCCTTGCAGGATGACCTTTAACAGCTCTTCGTAGAGGCATGATCTAACACGCGCATGCACGAATTAAAAGAAACTTTTATATAGTTTAACTCTATCGCATGAAAGAGTAATAAAGAAGTTAAGCGTTTCCTAAATGTTGTAGCCTCCTAATTATAGATTGTGTGTATATCAAAGAGGGTCATGAAATGACTAATAAAATAGTATGGATACATACTTGGTTAGATTTATGGAGTGTGTTACTTCTGCTATCGACCAGATCCATGAAAGAATGCATATCAATTCGGCTAGAGACGAAATGAATTTGATAATGTTTTTCAGTTATTCAATCGATAGAAATGTGTGGGTTATTTTGGTACAGTCTTCTCGGTAGGTGTGATGTGCTCTAGTGATAGATCTAACAGACTTTCACGATATGGTACTAGTGGTATATGAAAACTGATATGTCTATTGTCAAGTGCGATTACTAACTACTTAAAAGAGTTATCAATTGTACCACATGCTCGTATAATGAGATTTAATGTTGCATTTATATTTGAGAAACCAACTAGTTATTACTAAGGATGTGTTGGTTATAACATTGTTTATAAGGAAAATTTTAGAGGTAAATCTTTGGTACGGTACTAATGCATTAGGTTGTGAATTGTATTTCGAGAATTCTAAATGAGGGCTACAGATTTAATCATAAGTTCCAATGGAATGGATGGATATCGGAATGAATATCTTATAGGTAAAGAAAAATTTCCAATGAGTATACTTATGTGAAGGCAATTAAGGATTTTACTAAGAAAGTGCATATAAAATTAAATGAGTACTTTGGATTTGGTTGGTATAGCTGGGTTTGAGGTGTTATATCAATGAGAAGGTTGACTTCGTGGTGATGACAAGGGTAACTAAGCATGATGGTAATACGAGTTTGTGATGGATCATGACTGAGATGCAAGTATATTATAAGGATTATTGGTTACACCAATTTTTTTATTTTAGTGAACACTTGCGAGTATCTAAGGTTGTGGTTTGCTACTATTTTGTGAGTAACGTGGTTGCATGGAAAGTTGTAGGAGGTGGTGACACACCGCTCGAATAGAATTGAAATGAACTAGACTCATAAATGAAAAGAATTAGTGGGATGTAGTTTAATATTTGGAAACAGGTGAGAACAAGGCTTTTCACTTTGATTGCAAAGGCCAAAGATATATTTTCAAAAAGTATAAAATTAGGTTCAGAGAAAAGTGGTTCCATATGATCCACTCTGGTTATGATAATAGTGTTACATGTTCATCAGATTGGTTAAAATTGTTGGGTAAGATTTGAGAAAGAAGTCTACATACGTTTGACTAGAGGGTGGTGATAAGTTCTCTTATGGTTTTGGGTTGGTTATTTAGTACAGTTTAAATTCTAATGATCAAAAAAATGAGTTTGATGGAGAGGTTATCAACGATAAGTTAAGGTATGCAATTTCATAAAATCATCGAGGTATGAGCTAATATTGATAGATAAGGGAATTTGATTAGATGGTTGGAAGTAAAATTCAAGTTTTTCATTGTAAGCCTACGTTCGTAGTAGTATGTTTTGTCAAGGTATGGATTGGTAAGATAAGAAATGATTGATCCCATCGGGTATTGACTAATTGAAAGGAATTGTACAGGGTTTGGGTCATAGATTTTGTAACTTTTGATTGTCAAAGAACCTAAGGAAACGTTTCACTTAAAAAAATTATTTAGAGTAAGAGGTAAAATATCATGGATTATATGTCAAATGATAAGATAGGTACTCAAGTTAGAAAAAGGACTAAGAGTATGGTGTATTGAAGAGTTCGAGATATTTGCAATTTACATCATGGGAAGAGTTTAAGAAAGGTGAAGGAATAAGACCTCTCGTACAGATCCTTAGTTTGGAGTCGAAAGTTGTATGAATTTTTACCTTCGAGTTCAGATATGACTATGAGATATGAACTAGTTCAACACAGACTTACTATGGGTCTATCAACGACTTTTATGGAGATTGAGTTTTGATTTGGGTAACCAAACAAAGATGGGTATAAGATTTTGTGTTGTTAGGTGGGGCAAAATTTTTATTTTTATGGTAGGTGACTTATGGATACACTTCATGATGGACCTACAGTTCTACATGGTTATTGAAGACATCAAGAGAATTGAAACTATTTTGTTGATGGGACTATACAAACTGTTATGATGTGTTACATAGAGAGCTGATGGTGAGTAGATGTTATGAGCTTATAGTATACAAAATTAATTGTGGTGTGACGAAGAAATTCTCTATGTTTTGACATGAGGTATATGATAGGTTGAATGGTAATTAAATCTTTGTATGTGAAAGATTAGATGGAGTTGACATTGGGTTTGATTAAATTATCGTACCTCGATGGGAAAGTATTTTTAGATTTGAAATTAGTGTTATCAATTTTGGGTGTGACTCATATCTGTCATGGAAATGCTTAAATTGAAAGAGAGAGAGCCATATTTGAAATTTTTGGAGGCGACAATGTATTTTCTAAGAAGACTTTGATACTAGTGTTGGTTTAAGAGCAAGGTAAATGACCGGTGTGGTTATGATGCTTTGTTTGTATTAGGAGGGTTGACTTCAATGGAGTACTGTGAAGTGAATGTGAGGTTCTCTCACGACCTAAGGTACCCTCTAAGTGTAACATGGCGTATAGGACCCCGAGAGGCCCCATACAAGCTACTTAGCATTCATAACATAAGAAATAGAACAAAAGAGATAAAGAACAACATTTCAAAACCCAAAAGTTTTATAAAAGTAAAGCGGAAATCTAAACACTTGTCTCATTCACCATCTAGTAAATAAGAATGAAATTGGGCCTAGCCCATACATAATGTCCAAAACTGAAAGTAAGAAAGAAAATTGAAAATAATGAAAATCCATCCTTGAAGCATGAGGACTCACCAAAGCTCAAAATCTCTCAAATCAACCTCTGGACACGAAACTCGAAACCCTGACTGTCGGACCCTATATTTTGGGAAATGTAAGCAAGAGTATGCGTTAGTACAAACATGTACCAACTATGATAGCCATGCATATTAACATTTTAAATCATGCTAAAATAAAACATTTTCATGATGATGCAATGATCAAGCTAATACACGAAACTTGAGAGATCGGAAGGGTAATTCATAAGACATGATCAATGCAAGGGAATGCCATCATAAAACATACTTACGTTACTTCTTGAAGTAACGTTGGTTCATCATAACTTTGCTTGTTTGTGGTAAGTAGCCTTAACTGATATATAAGACCATGTGAGCTAGCAACATGGAATCCGGTGTCTTCCACACAGAAAAGAGTTGTCCTACTTGCCACGGTAAGGACCGTGAACTTCTAGCTATTGTGGATCCACTAGCTAATGTCTATCTTGACAATCCTATGTTGGCATATATTTATGAGACATAGGTAATCGCCACTTGTCCACTCGGTACTAATCTTAACTTCCACGGAATGGTTCTCATTCATAGTTCATCTTAGCTCTTAAAGGAACATGGGTGATCGCCTCTTGTCCTTACATCATGTGACGAGGGTAATCACCTCTTGTCTTTCTATCGTATGACATGGGTAATCACCTCTTGTCTTTTACTTAGAGAGCATGGGTAATCGCCTCTTGCCTCAATATTAACATAGCTTCCGATTCGCTCAAATTACACCTCCCTAAAAAAGTATAAGCGATCGTTATCAAGTAAAGAACCCCACTTGTAAGTTGGGGTCGATCCCACGAGGAATATGGTTTAGACTTAACTTTAACTCATTATTATTTCCGTTTAGTCAACTTATTTCCGAGGAAAGTAAACAAGGGGGATTTTGTAAGTAAGTAACAATTTATAATGCTTTAATAACAAGTAGACAAGATTCAACCTTTGAATTATCAATAGGGCATACGTGTTCCCCCCAATCTCTTAACGCGGTAATCCTAATAATAGTAATCCTTTCCTAGTGTTTTAGATGCAAAGTTGGTAAGTTAGGTATCCCTATGTGATTGGTCCTCCAAGTAGGAAATTTCACCACGCACCTTGGTCCGGCTACGGGTGTATGCTTTACTAACCCTTACCTTTTACCTCAGATTAGTCATCACATCAATGTATGGCTTAGTTTTCACCCTCACTCCAATTGATACTAGACTATTAGATAGCATCCAATAAATCTCTGTAATTAATTCTTTTCTCATTCACTACCTCCTTGGTCCGGCAAGTATAAACAAGGCGAGTTCTAACATTTGCAACCTTTAAAAAGACTTCCAAGTGAAAGAGTTAACAATACATGCATGAACACTATTCAAGAATTACTTAATTAGTATTCATACTTTGTTAATTGCTCATGGTTCCCACAACCCTTGTTGTGGATTTAGCTACTCATACTTGAAAGAACACAATTAATAATTGGGTAAAAAGAATTCATGAATTTACAAGAAGAATTGATGAAATCCGGAATCTTCAATTGAATTTCAAAGATAAAATCAAATAAAACGAAAATCGGAAAGTTAATTGCTCAATGTTTGCAACTTAATTCCCAAAAACCAATAGCTAGAAGTATACAATAATGTCCCAAAAATGAGGATTACAACTCCTATTTATAGAAAACAAATCCTAAATAAAACAGAAAACAAAATAAGGAAATAAACTGCTGGAACACGGCTTCTGTTGACGACATGACCTACGTACCGTGGGTCGACCTACACTCCGTAGGTCACCCTCCGTGGCTCAACACTTAGAAACTTCAATCAGGTACTGGAACCTCAACTTCTCTGATCTCATTGACGGTTGTGCAGGATGGACCGTGGGTCGACCTACGGTCCATCGTTTGCTCCGTGGTTCCACACTTGGTTTGACTTCCCTGATGTTCCACCTACGATGCCTCACCCACAGTCCGTGGACTGGTCTACGGTCCGTCCTGGCCCTCTGTGGACTGAGTACTGAAACTCAACTCCCAAACCAGGACTTACGACTGACCACCCACGGCCCGTCGTTGGACCTACGGTCTGTGGGTCGCTCTGTTGGTGGCTACTTCTGCATTTTTTCAGCTCTCATCTCCATCAACCGCATCCAAGCCTATTTCCTGCTAACATTATACACAAAACATTAATTCTAATACAAAATACCCCTAGACACACACAACCTCTAAGTGAAATGCATCAAAAATACCGTAAACTCACGGTATATCAACACCCTCAACTTAAATTTGTTGTTTGTCCTCAATCGACACACTAGAACTCTAAACGACACTTATGTAGAAGCAGACATACAAACTCAAGCAATCACATGGCTTACTCAATTAATTCCATCACATTAGCGCAAATCTTTTCATCCAGACTCAACAAGCTAAATCATGTGGATCAAAACATGACATAGATTGACCAATAGACACCACTACACTTTTCACAATAACCAAGTACCAATTCTCCAACAATGTAACTAGTGCCCTCACTTCAAAAGAAATCCCTTTTTCACACAATAGATATATAGGTCAAATTTAAGGATTCATTCAACACTCACGCTCAGTAGTGACTTCAAGTACAGTTAGTGCTCAATACCATAGGCTTGCCCTTATTTTCACTGCATAGACTCTCCGAACTAGTCACTAGGATCACTATAGGACTTTCTTAGTTAGTAACGTAGGCTCAGGGTCATGTATGGTATATTTGGGTACTTTTTAGTGACTATTCTGCCCTCTTTGACATTACATTGGCTTTTTATCTCTTTCCTCAACCAGTTCTTGACATGTTTTCATTTTCTTTTCTTTTCTTTTCCTTGATTCTCTTCAACACAGATGTGACTTTTGACTTTATAGCTCATATTTTTTCACTTTTTTTCTTTTTCTTTTACTTCATTTTTCTTTCTTTGTTTCAACACTTTTGTCATTCCTCTTTTTGCTTCTTTTGAATTAAGTCACATCTTTTTCTATCTTTTCTTTTCTTTTTCTGTCTTCAACACAAAAACTATTTTCATACCCTTTTTCTTTCGGTTTCCTTTTTCATAGCCACCCTCAACTTATGTATTTTGCATGAGTTGAGGTGCACAATATCCGATGTCACACCTGGGCCAAGATCAAGGTAAGTTTTTGCATTAGCCACCCTCAACTTAGGCTTTTGGCCTAAGTCAAGGTGCACATGTCCAAGGAGGGACCAGAGCCAAAACAATTATTTCAGGGAAGGTGAGTTAGGTGTATTGAAAGATGTGGTCTACATTAGGCTCAAACATTGGGATCAAAGGGAACATCTATTTCATTTGGTTGGATCATTTTAGGCTTGAGTGGTATTATTTTAACAAGGGCCTATGATCATTTCCCAGCTTCTAGCCTAGATTATCTTAGCAAAACCAACGGGGCAAGTTCTAGATTGGCACCTACTGTTTGAATATTCAAACTTTTCTCACACACACTTGGCACATTGTTTCATTATCAGATTATTAGATTACCCAGTTCAAGTTTTAGCTTAAGTCATGAGGTCAAACCGGTTCCTTATCATGTCATATTGAGATCCAACACATTCAACTCATCAAGCCTATAAATCTAGCTTATTTCAAAAGTTTTGGACGGGTATCAATTTAATTCTCTTTATGCCATCATGCTTTCATTCTTCTACTTACTCCTACACATATATTCCTAAACATGTCGGTTCAACATAAAAGTAAACAGTCCTTTGCGGGAAAAGAACACAGGTAAGAAAATTGCAAAAGAGGAATATGAATTGGGTTACTCGGACTTCACCTTATCACTCACAATCCATTTACCCCACCCCCAACAAAATAAGGTGCAATTGCCCTCAATGCACAAATATCAAAAGAAAAACATAGGGTGAAGCAAACATGTGGTGCAAATGCACCGAATACCTCTCAAGAAGTGGGTGGATCCAGTTTCCCGGAGCCCGCTAGATTAACACTAGGGACGCCATCAATAGCGCCCTCACCAATTATGAGAGCACCATCAGTAGTGCTCGGAATGCCAGATGGGCCAACATCTACCTCACGGACCCGCTGTTGTCTCCTCTCCTCATCAAGTATATACTCCCTCTGGGCCACCTTAAACTGCTGGCACTCCTTCTTCTTCAGTCTTCGAGCCTCGTCAGCATCGGAAGTGTGGTCAGAGCGGTGGTGCTTCCCAGCACTACGAGAAGAGTCTAGTGGTGGCATAGCATTTCCGAATAAGGCAGTCATCACCACATCATCCTCCTCTGCAGTACAGGTACCCTCTGGTGCAGTCTCAGTCGGGGCTAGGAGGGCATCAACATTAGCATGGAGGCTCGCCAACTCCGTCTGGAAGGTGGTCACATCTATGGTGGGAGCAGACCTCTCCACGACTCTCAACTCGAAAGCATCCAGGCGCTTATGAACGGCTTGAATCTTCCGGTCTATCATCTGATCCATCCTTACCTCAGAATCCTCAATAGAATGTTGTATCCACAGCCTCATCTGCTGCAGCAAAGTGGCCATCTGTGTCTCCAGCTTCTGGACTCGGGCTAAAGGCACGATAGTGGACCCTAAAGAAGTAGTGGCTCGGGAAGAGCTCTGTGACTGGCTAGTGGCTGAATATGGTGGAACCTGAGCATCTCTTGTAGGGACCGAAATGGTGGTGTCATCGGCCTACATATGCTCCACATTCGTAACAAGGTCATCACCCAAGGGTGGTACAACAACCTATGGCTCTCTCTGTGGTGCAGCTAAGTTGGCATCATCCCAAATGAGGTCGATGTCCAGAGTCTTGGTCGCATCAATCAACCAGTCACAATGCCTAACGGGAACAGAAGCATCCCTGCAGAGCTCGAAAATGAGACACGGGAAGGGAAGGGTGGTAGTGGTCTTGAAGGCCCTCTCATGGATCTCTGCTATCAAGATGCGGGCAAAGTCAATCTCCAAACCAGCTAGAATGGTTGCAATCATCACGGCCCTGTCCCATGTAACCACATTGTCCACCTGAGTCGGGGACAGTCTATTCCGAACCAACAATCAGAAGAACTTTGGAGCGAATCTCAGTGTAGCCTTCCTAATACCCAGTCTAGGAGTCCGAACACACTCAGTGTGCTCCCCATCCTCGGCAATATGACGAGCCAACCACCTCAACAGTGTATCCCTCTGCTAGGCATCCCTCTGAAATGCCCCGCTCTGAATGACGCCCATTCGGTAGTCATACTCTGTTGTACTAATAGGCAGAGTGTGGGCTGAGCCATATAAGAACCTGCAAATTGTGACCTCTGAGATGTCGACCGGGAAGCCCCGCACCAATGTGGACTGAAGTGGAGGCTGAGTTGCGGGCTTGGCCCGTTTGGAGATTGAGTTTCCGATGGTGGCAGCATAAGAAGCATAGAACTCTCTAGTCATCTCCTTGCTGTATTTCTCGGGGTTCCGTGCCATCCAAGTCATCGGTATTGACCACGACCAACACTCAAAAATACAAGAGAACATACTCATTCAAACACATCTAGAGGTGGTATTCCTAGCAAGTCCCTACCCCAAAAAAACATCCAACATTGTCCTCAAAGTAAAAAATTAACGACCCCGAAATAAAAACAGAGAAACACTTCACCTCCCAGTCGGTGAAGTTTTGTGAAGCACACCAAACCTTTCGGCGAACCGCCTAATTGCATGCAGTCCCCTGAAATATACAAAATGCTACCACTCCACTTGGGGCCAAAAGGAGATCGAGATCAGGTACGCCGAACAGCATCGGCGCATTGCCCAATGTTCTTAAGTCATCTTCAAAATTTCAAGAACACCGACCCTTCCGGATAATGCAAAGGGCGGTGAAAGTCGGGTTCACCCAATCTCTTTGGCGATTAGCCGAGTGGCCATCATACTTCGCCCAATATTCTAGAATTTCAAGTCCCCCTCGATGCCTAGAAGGCGAGCCAAGTCGCGACCGCCGAGTCCACTTGGCGGCTCGCCGAAATGGTCATGCCATCGCAAAATCACACATTCCTGCACATTCAACACACATTATTCAAAACAACTAACACTTGGGCTGCCTCCCAAGAAGCGCCTTGTTTAACGTCATGGCACGACGTGGAAATGCATTCAAGCATCTTCCAAGTACACCACTTCGATTACCGAAATCTCATGACCTTCTCCATAATATAGCTTTAAGCGCTGCCCATTCACCTTGAAAGTCGGGCCCTCTTTTCCTTCAATTTCAATTGCGACATTTGTGAACACTCGGGTTACCTTCAATGGACTTGACCACTTTGACTTAAGTTTACCAGGAGTTGAAGAGCAACCCAAAGTCACCGACTTGAGAGTCGCATTGAAGGATTTTTGCATCGTGCCACTTCTTCATCTTCTCCTTGTACAGGGGTGAACTTTCATACGCTATCAACCGGAATTCCTCCAATTCGTGGAGTTTGTTCACTCTCCCTTTTGCATCCTTTTCCCAATTCAGGTTTAGCGTCTTCAACGTCCATAAAGCTTTGTGCTTAAGCCCAATTTGTAGATGAAAAGACTTTCCGAACAATAGCTGGTATGGAGACATACCAATTGGTGTTTTGAACGCAGTCTGATATGCCCATAGAGCATCATCCAATTTACGAGACCAATCCATCCGGTTTGCATTCACCGTTTTTGCCAAAATACTTTTAATTTCCCGATTTGAAACTTCAACTTGACCGCTTATTTGTGGATGGTATGGTGTTGCAACTTTATGCCATACCCCATATTTGCTTAACAACGAGGTGAATATCCGGTTGTAAAAGTGAGATCCCCCATCACTGATGATAGCTCGTGGGGTGTCGAATTGTACAAAAATATATCGCTTTAAGAATTACACCACACTCTTGCCCTCATTGTTGGGCAAGTCTCCAGCTTCGACCCATTTGGACACATAATCAACTGCCACCAAAATATATTTGTTGCCAAAAGAACTCAGAAACGTCCCCATGAAATCTATACCCCAGACATCAAACAACTCCACTTCTAAGATAGGATTGAGAGGTAATTCATGCTTTCTTGATACCCCACCTTGTTTTTGACAAGGGATGCATTGTTTCACAAAGTCATGCGCATCTCGGTATAGAGATTTCCAGTAGTAACCACTTTAAAGCACTTTTGCAGCTGTCCGCACCCCACCATGATGTCCACCGACAGATGATGTGTGACACACATTAAGAATGGCATTGACTTCATCTTCCGGTACGCATCAACAAATGATATGGTCTGCATATTCTCGAAACAAATATGGTTCATCCCAGAAGTACTTTTTCACATCAAACAAGAATCGCTTCCGCTGATAGGAGTTCAAATCCTCCGGCATAATTCCACATACCACATGGTTAGCAAGATCAGCATACCAAGGGATGTTGCTTTGGGTCAGCCTCATCATTGTTTCATCTGGAAATTCAGCCACAATATCCCTTTCTTTGGGGTTGGTCACATTAGTTTCTAACCTCGATAAATACCTAATTTTCACACCCCGTTCGAACTTTTACTTCAAAATCAAATTCTTGCAACAACAAGACCCACCTGATCAACCTCGGTTTGGCATTTTTTTTTTCCATTAAATACTGTAATGTTGCATGATCAGTATGAACTATCACGTTTGTGCCCAACAAGTATCCCCTGAACTTTTCAAATACATATACTACAACTAATAGCTCTTGTTTATTAACAGTGTAGTTACGTTGTGCTCCATTTAGCGTCTTATTGGCGTAATAAATTGGATGAAAGAGCTTGTTGCGCTTTTTCCCTAACACGGCTCCTAGGGCCGTACCACTTGCATCACACATCACCTCAAATGGTTCGGACCAATTAGGGTTAATGATCACTGGGGTAGAGATTAGCTTTTCCTTCAAACACTCGAAAGCTTTTGAGCAAGCATCATCCAAAAGAAACTTCGCCTCTTTCTCCAATAGCTTACACAATGGATGTGAAATTTTTGAAAAATCTTTGATAAATCTCCTATAGAACCCTGCATGTCCCAAAAAACTCTGAATACCTTTAACAGATATGGGTGATGGCAACTTCTCAATAACATCAATCTTTGCTTTGTCGACCTCCAATCCCTTCTGTGACACTTTGTGACCTAGGACTATGCCTTCTTTGACCATGAAATTACATTTTTCTCAATTAAGTACCAAGTTGGTTTCTACACACATTTGAAGGAGCCGCCCAAGATGAGCCAAACATGTCTTGAATGAGTCACCTACAACTGAAAAGTCATCCATGAATACTTCCATGGAATCTTCCACCATATCAGTGAAAATTGACAGCATGCACCATTGAAATGTCATTGGAGCATTGCATAGACCAAACGACATCCTCTTGAAAGGAAAAGTCCCGTAGGGACATGTGAAAGTGGTCTTCTTTTGGTCTTCCGGTGCAATAGAGATTTTGTTGTACCCAGAGTAGCCATCCAAGAAACAGTACCATCCACGCCCCGCAAGTCTATCAAGCATTTGATCCATAAACGGCATTGGAAAATGATCTTTTTCGGTCCAAGAGTTGAGTTTCCGGTAATCCATGCACACTCTCCAACCGGTGACCGGCCTCATGGGGACGAGTTCTCTTTTCGCATTCGGGACCACCGTGATGCCTCCTTTTTTGGGTATGCATTGTACCGGGCTCACCCATTTGCTATCCACAATAGGATACGCTACACCTGCATCTAGCAATTTAATGATCTCTTTCTTCACCACCTCTTGCATAGGTGGGTTTAATCTTCTTTGATGCTGAACACTAGGTTTGCACTCGCTATCCAATTGGATTTTGTGTGTGCAAATCCCGGGTGGAATACCTATAATATTAGCGATAATCCATCCTATTACCTTAATGTACCTCTTCAACACCTCAAGAAGCAATTTCACTTGCCACTCAAGCAAGTCAGTTGCAATGATAACAGGTAAGGTATTATTCGCCCCAAAGAATACATACCGAAGATGAGCGGGAAGCACTTTCAGCTCAAGCTTTGGCGGTTCCTCCATGGATGGTTTAGCTGGAGGACTCTCTCGATTCTTTAGATCAATGTCTAGCTTCAATGGGTTCCTTGAGTATTCACCTAATCCTGATAGAGCAGCTACCACTTCATCATACCCTTGAACTTCAGTTTCATCATAATTCGAAAGAACAACCTTAATAGGTTCAGCCATACACATCATTTCGCTCACACTAGCCACGGCTTCATCAATAACATCAATCGTTAAAACTACATGAATATCACACGGTTTCTTCATTGATTTACACACATTGAAGGTGACCTCATCTTCATTTACCCGAAACTTCAACTCTCCACTTTCAATATCCACTAGAGATCTTCCGGTTGCTAGAAATGGTCTACCCAAAATAATAGGAACTTCAGCATCAATCTCACAATCAAGAATAACAAAATCAGCCGGAAAGATGAATCGATCCACCTTTACCAATATGTCATAGAGTATTCCAATGGGGTGTTTGATTGACTAGTCCGCCATAAGAAGCCACATTGTTGTGGATTTTGGTTCGCCCAGCCCAAGTTGTTTAATGATTGCATAGGGCATCAAATTTAAACTTGCCCCAAAATCACATAAAGCTTTAGCAAATTGAAGCATACCAATGGTGCATGGGATGGTGAATTCCCCCGGATCCTCTTTCTTCATAATCATCTCTCTAGTCATAATGGCACTACAATTATGAGAAACTTCAATTGTTTCGAAGTCCATGCTTCTCTTCTTAGTGACAAGTTCCTTCATGAATTTCGCATATCCCGTCATCTCCAATAATGCTTCCACTAACGGAAGATTTATAGAAAGTGTCTTAAACACGGATTGGAATTTCATGAACTTTTCATCCTCATTTTTCTTTTTGAGGAAATGGGGGAGCTATTTTGGGAAGAGGTTGCACTACCTTTGGAGTTGAGGTAGCCTTTTCTTTATTTTTGCAACTCGCCGGGGGGGCTTTTCTTAGGACTTTCCTCTTTCTCTTTGATCATATCACTTTTCGGTGCTTGAATAAGCTTCTCTTCCTCCTCGATATCTTTCTCTTCTTCATGAGTGTTCATCCCATTCTTACCCTTAGTAGTACCAACCGCTATCTTTCCACTTCGAGTCACAACCGCCACATCTTTGTCATAATCAGCCTTCAAAGTTGTTGCACACTCAACTTCACCCCTTTCAAATACCATGGGTTCTAGTTGTGCCGAAAGTTGGCTCAGTTGACCCTCAAGTTGTTTGATTGCATCTGTGCGAGAATTCACATTATTATTCAATGATGAGAAGTAAGCTTTCATCTCCTTAAGCATGTCATTAGGTCACTCAACTTTATCTAGGATACGCGACAACAATTTATCGTCTCGTATGTTACTTGAACTACTCTTTGACCTTGGGCTGCCACTTGATTGCGTTTTGTCCTCTTCATGACTCTCCTCTCTCTTCCAAGGGTCATTTTGTTCAGTCCATTCTTGATAGTATCGTCTCCGCTCTTCTTCCTTATGCAAGTTCCAACCTTGATTCCCACCCGACTTTAAGCAGCTCGGGTGAGAACCCTCCTCAAGTCTAAACACTCTTCTAACTTCTTTGGGTTCACCAACCTTTTATAGAACTTGTTTTTATAACAACTCCATTTGGGACATCATTTTGCTAAAATTCTCATTCCTCTCTTTCTCCTTGTCAAGTTGCTCCTTTTTCAACCTAAAATTTAAGGGATATACTTGGTCCTATTGAGTTTACCACGCTCGATTGATCTTTGTAATTTCATCAAGAAGGGATGAGGCTACCTTAAATGGTTGTAACATTATCCCCCCTCGAGAAAGCTGGTCAACAATCCCTTTGTTCGCTGAATCTAAACTCCGGTAAAAATATTGAAGTATCACATTACTTGGAAGCCCTTGAGTGGGACATTGTAGTAGAACCTTTTGAAATAACAGCCAAGTATCATGAATTCATTCCCCTTCCACTCGCTTGAAGTCTTGGATGTTGTCACACATTTTCATCATCTTTGAGGATGGAAAGAACCTCATATAGAATGGCTCGGTAAGCTCCTCCCATGATAAAATGGAGTCCCTCAAGAGCCCTGATAACCACTTGGTTGCTTACCCCAGTAAAGAGAAAGAGAACAACCGGAGCCGCACTGATTCTTGTGAAATATCCTTTAGTGAAAACGGACTACATATCGCCACGAAGTTTCGAATATGCTCATGGGGGTTCTCATGATCCAGCCCCCCAAATATGCCTCTAACCTGCAAGAGTTGTAGCATTGTTTTCGTCACATGGAATGCAGAATGATCCATAACTAGAGGTAGGCGAATAACACCTACGACCCCAATAGAGGTTCATTTGCGTGAACGAACTCACCACCATCATCTTGGTGACCAAGTTGGTTCACGGTGCTTTCATTTGCACTAATCTTGTCACATTAACACAAATAGCTCACAACAAAAAGGTAAGTCAATTCAACTACAACACAAGAAGATTACAATTTAAACTTCAATAATAGAATTCTAAACACCACTCCCCGGCAGCGGCGCCATTTTAATTAACGCTCAACTACACGTCATCCGGTACTAGGTGTAGACGATCATAATCTAGTATAAAACCCAACAAATGAGTTGGGGTCGAACCCACAGGGAGCGGTACAAGTTCGAATTCAATTATGAAGTAATAAATGTGATTTAATCGGTTGTAGGAATAGAAATTATCAAAAATACTTAAATAAATCAAAAGGGTGACACGAATGTTAGGTGGGGGAATTGGTTGTCAATTAGCAACTACAACAATCACAAACAACAGGGGTAATCAAGTGATTAAGAGATACTTGGGGGAATGACCGACCAACTGCCAATTTCGCTAAATGCGTTCTAGGTAATTACTAAGGTTACTAAATCTTCGTGGGTAGGCTGGACCTTAGATGAGATAGCTTTCTATCGAACAACTATCCCGTTTCATGTGAGTTATCTCAAACCTCAACAGGCTAAACACTATAACCAGCCCACAACCTCACTGCATCTACTCTCTTGAGCTAGATAGGTAGAATGGAGGTTAGGATTCACTCTCTTGAGTTGAACCCACAACAACCCAATCACTACGAATTCTTATTTATAGCCTTGTTTTTACACCTGTCTCTAAAGCAAGCATAAAATACTAAGCAACATTGAAATAAACATTCCAACTCATCAATTTAACAACAGCAATAAATCAAACCCACTTCAAATTAGTAATACAGTCAGTAATATCTAACACCCATCAACTAAACTAGGCAATTAATCACATGGTCAAACCCGCAAGAATGGGGTTTTAGCTAGTCATCATAAAAAGTGAGAATTCAATACCTATTACATTCTCATAGCTGGGTATTGACTTCCAAACCCTAAAAATGAATCAATTTAGCTTCAGTTACAAAACCCAACTCGAAATCTACTTGAAAATGGCTTCAAAAACTAACAAGTACAGTTTTTCCCTATGAGTCTGAGTTTTCACGATGTTTCGATCCCTTCTCTCTTTTCAAAAAATCAATTTATACTCTTTTGAAATTTTCCCTTTTAGGGTAAATCGGCGAGGTAAGTCGCGCTACGCTAACAGGTCGGCGAATTGCCAAATGCTCATGTCCTTCACCTTCTTATCTTGAGTTTTCATCTATTGCACACTGTGATTTTAGGCGGTCTGTGTCGGGGTGGCCAAATGGTTTCACAATGTGCCGTTTGCTCCTGTTGATCACCCTTCTGCTTGCATCCTCACTAATTATCCTGTATACATCGGCGGACTAACTCCTCTTTGCCGATACAGTCGGTGAGTCACCGATAGGGAATGTCCTTCACCCAATTTCTATCATCTCAGGAATGGCATACTGTAACTTTGGGCGGACTAAAGAGCCACTCGACGGTTCGCTGAGTGGTTTTGGCGATCACCAAGATCACTTTTCTTCACTTCTTCAGCTTGTTTGCTCCTTTTTGCCCGGTAGTGTCCTTGCCTTGCTCTTTAGCCTTCATAGCTGCGAATCTAGACTTTAACATCACTTTAGAGCATAAGTTAGGCATTTAAGGACACTTATACTATCAAAACAAAGCCATAAATGAGTCGAAATCTCTGACTCATCACTGGCCGTAGATTGAACTACGACCCATACTATCAAGTCGTCAAAAACATCAGACACTCTAAATTTTAGGGTCCAATTCCTACAGATCCATTCTACGGGCCGTAGATTGGACCCGTAGAATGAACTTTTGAGCCCAAAAACTGTATAAAGTCTACATATTGTATTTACGGTTCGTAGATTGAACTCGTAGAATGAAATTTTTAGCCTTATAATTCAATATAAATTCTACATGTGGGATTGACAGTCTGTAGAACAAACCACGAACCGTAGATGGACCCTTTACAGGTTTTCCATCATATTTTATGAATGGTAGTTTAGTCTTTTCCCACCCCCTTCTAAGCCTAAACAATGATGCTTTTTCACCTAACTAAGGGTCTAAATAGTGTTAAAACATTCTTTTACGTTATTTAACAGTTCAAATACTTAGAGAAAGGATTCAAGAGGAGAAAATATAGGGTTTTCTACCATTCTTTGAATTTCGTCGATTTCGCTAAGAACTTTGTTCTTCCCAGGTATGTAAGGCTATCATAGTTATGGACTGAGTTCTTCCTCATGCCCTACATATAATTTCTATCACTAAAGAATAATCTAGGGCTACATCCTTGGTTTTGATAATTCTTGAGATGAGTTTTGTTGATAAGTTCTGAATTATATTACTTGACTATTGAGTTTCTATATATTGCATTGGGATTCTTGAGTTGATTGTTTATTTCTAGTTTTAAGCATGAACCCTATTGTTTAGTTATTATAGAGAATCTTTTTTAACCAAACAATGGTCTTAAACTATTTTTTTGAGAATACAAGGATGAGTTTTGTGAAGAGTTTCAGACATGATTGAGAAAGAGTATAAGGGAACTATGTATTCCCAAATGTATCATTTTTTTACATTGAAAAAAGAGAAACTTTGATTCCTAAAAAGTGTTTATGAGTTCAGAGATTTCAGAGTTGTTACCTCTTTTAAGAGATTATTTTGAGTAATTACCTCAAAACAGAAAAAGAGTATGTTATATACATTTGAATTTGAGTATATTATTGGGAGTAGTATTGAGCACTTATATGGGGATGAGTTCAGACAAATCAAAATCTTCATAAACCATGTCTATCAAAATGGGTAAAGGATCATACTTTTAGATGAATCCTTATTGCTTAGTAGATCCACTTAGTCGAGAGATTTTATTCCCCGACACAGTATAGGACAGTTTTGGTAGTGTGGGTGAGACGATGTATCATCACGTAGATCATAGTGATGTTGTTGGTTAGAGAATCTCCCAAATAGAGTTAAAGTGTATTTTTACTATATCACTTATTATGTTGAGTTTTAGAGATGAGTAAGTACCTGTAAAGTTTTAAATGATTTAGTCCCTTTATTTCTTTACCTTCACCTTAAGTATATCTTTATATATTATAGTCATTTCTTTCAGTTGTTTCGCTTCGTCTATATTACATACTTGTACATTCAATATACTGATGTCATTCGGCGTGTATCTTTTTGTGATGCAGATACTAGTGTTCAGGATCATGAACAAGTATTTCGCTGAGATCACTTTGCGCTTTAGATAGCTTTGGTGAGCGTCCTTGCATTCCAGGGGATTTCACATTTATTTTCTAGTTATCGTTCAGTTGTCGTGGGTCTTGTCCCGACATCTATTCTGGTATTAGAGGCTTCATAGATAGTTAGAGTTGAGGAGTGTCTCTCAATATTTCCCTTTTATTTTGAGATGTTTTGCAAACTATTATATTTATAATATTGAGTACTTTCAGACATTTGAGTTGAGTTTATTTGAGATAAATAAGTTAAACTTTGCATTTAAAGATCCTTATTTCTGGAGTTAAGTCTTCCGCTAAGTAGTCAGTTGGGCCAAGGGTTCACTTGGGGACCAACAGTGGTTCTCGAGCGTCGGCCACGTCTAGGGTGTAGGCTAGGGACATGACACACACACACTTCAACATGGTATCAGAGAAAACAAGGTCCTAAGATCAAATCTCACTCCCACCCTAATAAAAAAAATTCCATTTGTTAGGCTCATGAAAAAAGAATTAGGCCCGTACGTGAGGGGTTTGTTGAGAATATAATTAAATAATAATAGTGTGATCTCTCTAACAACTTAAGCATTTAGATGAGATGGTTACACACTTCAGCATATGCCTCCACTGAACTATCACATAATTAATATGTTTGGATCTCAATCTCCTAGTATCTCTATCCAAGATAGATAGCAACAGGATCTTCCTCAAAGGATAAATCATGATCTAAAGAAACTAAATCCCACTAGATCACATGTGAATCGTCGTGAGGGCACCGTTTCAATATAGATACATGGAAAATTGGATGACTTATTGACAGGTTCAGAGGTAGTGCAAATTTATACGCCATATCTTCATACTTTGTTGAATCTGAAAAGGTCCCACAAACCTAGTATTGAGTTTTCCTTTCTTCCCAAATCACATCACCCTCTTTGTGGGTGTTACCTTAACCAATGTCCACTCACCAAACATAAGTGCCATACACGAAGTTGTTGATCGCATAACTCTTTTGACTACTCTGGGTTATCACAAGCCTCTGCTAAATCCTCTATCCATCAAGTCTCTTAACAAGTTTGTACCCCAAGGTCAAACTTTGAATTAATCAAACCATCCATGGGAGATCTACAACTTCTCGTATACAAATCCTCAAAAGGCGCAATATGAATATTGAAATGGTAACTGTTGTTTCAGGCAAACTCTTCAAGGGGAAAGAACCGGTCCCAATGACCACCGATATCCATTACACATGCTTGAAGTATGTCTTCAAGCACCTGAATAGTCATCTATGACAAAAAATCTGTTTGAGGGTGAAAAGTTGCGCTAAAATCAAGCTGAGTACCCAACTTACTCTACAGAGAATTCTACAAATTCAAGATAAACTACCCAACTCTGTCCAAAATAATGGGGATAGACACACCATGCACGTTAGTATTCTCTCGAATACAGATCTAGGCCAACTTCTGTGGATTGTGATGTGCCTTCACAAGTACAAATGCATTTATTTAGTCAACCTTTCCAAAATCACCCAAATGAAATCAAACTTCCCTAAAGTTGGGGCGTAAACAAGCCATGAAGTACATAGTAATGCGCTCCCATTCCCAATTTCACTCAAGAATGGGCATCCTCTTCATTATACCATTGGGTCGTTGATGCTCATACTTCAATTGCTGACAACTCTTACACTTAGCCACAAAGTCCACAATGTCTTTTTTCATCCCACACCACAAATAAAGCTTCTTAAAACCATGATACATCTTGGACGCTCTTGGGTGAATAGAATACCTCAAACAATAAGACTCCTCTAAGATAAATCTAATCCAACTATAGACTATGGGCACACAAAAATAACATCAAATCCTTAAAACACCATCGGGATCAAGAGTTGTCGCCTTCGGTCTCAAATAGCTCTCAACTTCTCATCATTAAACTAAGGAGATTGAATAAGAAACTGATTGGACAAACACTAAATGTTTAAGGCTAAGGGTTTCTCCCCTACCTTAAGAAAGCCCAAACTACCCATACTAGGCACCTTCTTACTCAAGGCATCCATCACAATGTTTGCCTTGCCCGGATGATCAAGAATAATGATATCAAAATCCATCCTTCCACAAATCAAACAACCTATGCTGCCTCATATTCCAATTCTACTAAGGAAAAAGATACTTTTGGCTACAATGATCGGTATAATCTCACAATGAACTCCGTAGTGATAATGACACCATAACTTTAACACAAAAAAACATTGCTAACTCTAAATAATAAGTAGGATAGTTTTTCTCAAAGATCTTTAACCGAACATAAGCATAAGCTTCTACCTTCTCCCTTTGCATCAACACATGATCCAAGACAACTCCGGACACATCACAAAATACCACAAACATTGCACCCTCCTCAGGCAAATTCAAACTAGGATCTTAGTCAACAACTCCTTGAGCATCATAGTATTCAATACATTCTGATCCAAAAGGACTTTAATTCGAGATACCTTAAATATATTTTGTTGCAAAAATAATATGACCTCTCTATTTTTTATCATTTGTGCAAGGCAAATGTGGTTGCAGATGCCTTGAACTGAAAGGTACTGTGTTTGGGGAGTTTATATTTCCTTTAAGTTTTGGAGCGTCCGTTTCCCTTGGACATCTAGCCCTTAGCCAATTTTTTGGTTTAACTTGATATTTCTGACCCAAGTAGATTCTTGCTTGTGTTGAGGCTTGTCGCGCCCCATTTTTCACAAAACAGGTCTCAGTGCACGACCTAACAACTCTTTTTGGGTTTTGGGTTGGATTGAAGAGTCGTCACCTAACGAATTAAGGCGCGTTAGGGCACCTATCTAATCTAACTAACCTAACTAAGGGGTCAAATAACCAGAGATCGGGTAAAGGTTCAAATTATCTCGAGGGGAAGGTGTTAAGCATCCCTCGAGGTCCACCAATGTGGGTCCCGGCCGTATCTCATGCAATTTATGTGGGGGTTACAAGTAGCAGTTAAGGTCATTAATATTTATTATGTTATTTATTTAAGCATGCGCGCTAGGTGATATAATAAATGAAACAGTAACAGATATTAACAGGAAAATAATTAAAGAAGATAAGCGAGAAGACAGAATTATACACAATTATATAGGTGAAACAAACCTTTTATTAAACTACCCCAAACAGTTATAATTATAAAAACTAATAAAGGGAAAAAGGAAAGGGAGACCATGGGAACCAACACACTTTACGGATCAGCGCTCGGCTTATTTATTCGGTCCGCTTAATATTCGAAAAAACAAAACCAATGTTTGTCGTTTTAAGCCTGAGTCGATTTTCATCATCTCCGTAAGGGCCTAACTACCCCTACCCCATCTTCCGCATGCACAATGTCCTAAAAGGTGCCTATCGTCCCCGCTTAATGTCCACGAGGCATTGGACTACTACTGGGGAGGTTTTAGAATAAAATAAAAATATAGGCTCCTAATTAGGCCCTCTAGACATCAAGCAAAACACATTGGACAGCACTTAGCACGTAGTCTCATATTGGCCTCTAGATTTTAATTAACATGCTTGCAAACGCACATAATTAGTGAAGGTCTCATGCTAAGTTTGTGAGCATACAAACAGGCATTAACAATAATTATTTAATATAGAGGACAGAAAATTATTACCAGTGCAGAAAGTAGTTTATCAGACTGTCTTTACAAGTGGCAGAAAAATCATAACGTAAGCAGAATTTTTTTTAGAGCAGTAGCGAATTAGATTACTGTTAATTAACATGCTAAAAAAATGAATTAGTTTGTTTTAAGCAGCGGTTGATTAATGCAAAATTTGATATTTCAAGCAGATTTAGGTCAGGGCAGCAAGTAGCAGATGAAGAAAATAATTTGGTGGTTGATTTTAAGTGGCAAAACAGTATGCAAAAAATAATTAATTCGAACTAGATTTAATCACCGCAGTATTTTTAAGGAATTTTGATTTATTCAGAAAAATGTTACTATGCTGATTTAACTCTTAAATATGCAAAAAAAAAATGTTTAAACATTAACAATGCAAAAATAGTCATGTAAATTGATTTTATTCATGCAGGAAATAATTAATCTATTTTAAGTGGCACAAGATAATTAATTATGATGCATAAATGATTTAATAGTGAGTAGAACATAATTAGAGCGGATTTACTTCAATTTTGAACATGCTGGAGATTATTTATTTACTAATTAATCAAGCCATAAAAGTTGTAACAAACAAATTAATTTATTAAAATCCTAAGAGTTATTCAGAATTCCGGATTGAGTGACCTAGTGGAATTTATTTATTTTATAACCTATGAACATGATTTCTAGGTGACTGAAAAGCCGAAAATACTTCATGGCTCCTATGAGTATGATTTCTAAATAATAGTAAGCTAAAACGTTTATCAGACAACTATATGATTTTCTACACCCAAAAATATGTCAGAAATTATATAAACCCTATAGGTATGGTATCTATGTTATTTCTAATATGAGACAAATTTTTAGACGAAAGAGAGATGTGATTTACTAAACGCAACAACTAGATATACATGTAAAAGTCAAACATTTTAAATTATTAATATTATGCTAAAAGGTGTGTTACAAAGATTTATTGATTTATTTAGTGCGTAATTAGTTAACATTAATAGTAAGCGGCCAACATAGAAAATGCTAACAAATTAGATAACATTTTAAAAGTAGTAAAGATATCGGCAAGATCACTTTTATTTTTTATGAATTAGAGTGAGGAATGAGCAAGCAATTGAATCACGCTCCTATAGGCATGCTTTGTAACAACAAGTAAGTTTGCGATAAAATAACAATTAGCACGTAAATCTCCTCCCCCCTTAGACGATCCCCCAATATTTCATATATATCTATGGAGTTTAGAGTTGTACAACATATTACCAACCGAATGAAAGAGAATAATAAACGACATAATACAATCCAAAATAAACTACTAAACAAAAATAGTTTCTATCCAGTATCCCGCCCTAGGCGACTCTTCATATCTTGAACTTCAAGTTCAAAACCTGTTATCAGAATATACCCAAGGCAAGATCATAGAATAACAGTAACTATATAAATAGAAACATAAAAAAACATTTACCGCAAACACACAAATTTCAAACAAGTCATAGGATATATAGGATCACATATTGAGAAAGAGGGAATAAGAAAACTAACCCGGATGCGTCCTTTTATTTATTTCAATATCCGTTTTTGGACTTATGCATAAAGTAAATAAATAATGATGCAGAGCAGAAAATTAAATATACATGAAAGTCACTAACCGGTTAAACAGTTAAAGAAAGCAGCAATAAAGATACACTTTAATCCAATAATCGACCCGAACACAGCAAAACAGGAAGGGAGAATGCTCAAAGTTTCCGAGAGTTTGTTTTACTTTCTTTTTTTTAGAGAGTAAAGAGTAGTTTAGCTAGTTGCTAGAATGTCTGAGTGTGTAGAAGCATGAGTCCCCTCTATAAAGGGGGAAAAGGTCTGATTTATATAGCAAAGAGGGGGTACCTAATAAGGGAAAGAAATAAATTAAGGATCAATTAATATTTCCCTTAATCCAAAAATCAGTCAACAATCCTCTTTATCAATCCCGAATAATATTTTACCATAAATGACATGTAAAATCTGACGAACTTTACCTAAAGCAAAAGAGTCAATAAAAAACTTTCCATCTAGAATCACACATCAGAAATAGAAGTGAATATTTAAGGGAGAAAAGAAAAAAAAATTACAGCTCAAAACAATGCCAATTCCATAGACGACAAAATTTACCATACATACAAGTCAAAGAACCAGCAAGAAATAATTATTGCAATAGTATCAATTTAATGAATCAATTATATGGAGAGGAAGAAAGACACAGTAATAATCAAATCAAATTAAAGCCAAATCTTAAGGCAAGCCACAAATCAAGGTTTAGACAACAAAGAGCTATTGAGCATTTTAAATAATCAATTAACAAATTAGCATAATTGGAAGAAATCAAGGCATCACTTATTAATCAAAATCAACCAATTCCTAATTAATATTATTTCACATAAGAACAGATCATTTTCAACTGGGAAGGAGCAATATTGACACTTGAACTATCGAGACAGATTTAATCATAACTCATATACGAACTTACCCAGAACAATGGCAAACCTCACATCTCAAAAAAAATTAGTTTCATGGAGAAAATAAGAACAGGAAGATAAAGGGGCACAACAAAATGTTTAGAAAATCATACCGGGACAGATCTAAACAGATCTATCTCTCCGAACAGCACCTCAAAAATCGATGAAAATTAAAGTGAAGTGTTTAACCTCTAGAGCTCTTGTCGAAAAGTGACCATGGTGCTGGTTGCTGTTTGAAATCCTTGAGTTTTACCGGAGGAGAGAGGAGCGGAGGCGGCGCTGCTGTCCGGTTTCTCTCGTGGCTGCTCGGAGCTCACCGGTGGTCTCACCTGGTTGCTAGTTCTCATCGGTGGCTGCTGCTACTCATCGTTCAGAGAAGAGAGGAGGCGGTGGGTTGCTCTCGTTGACCGGAGTCGCTGGAGCTGCTGGCGTTCGTTGCTCAGGGCAGCGCTGTTGCTGATCGGAGGTCGTCTACCAGAGCTCATCATTGCTGTCCGGCTACTAGAGCTTCGCGGTGGTTCACTCTCGCCTGGGTCTCGCTGGTGGTCCTCGCCGGCTGCTGGTCAGACGTGGAGAAAGATGAGACGGAGAAGAAGAAGGGAAGAGAGGGAAGGAGATAAGGGAGGAGAACAGAGAGGGGGCGCCGCTGCCTCTTGTTGGTGGCGATCTTTACCGGAAAAGAATGGAGAGGAGAGGAGGAGGTTGGGCGGCAGTCTCTTGAGGGAGGGAGAAAAAGATGAGAAATGTTTTAGGGATTTTGGTCTTTCTAGGTTAAAATGGGAAGGTTAGGGAATCAAATCTTGACCGTAGGATTAGTTTAGATGTGCGGCTAGGATTTAACCTAGGATTTAATTTAAAGGATGGACGGTTGGGATTAAAGGAGGGTAATTCTTGAATCTAATTTGAAATTGGTTAGATTTGGAAAGGCTGAAATTGAAATAAAATTGGCTAGAATTGAAATAAAAGATGGTTACAATTGAAACGAATTGACTAGGACAGGCTACGAATTAAATAAATCGGAGTAGAATAGGCTAAGATTTAAATGACTTAAGGGAAGATCAAGGAAATGCTATCTGATTAATAAAATACAACATATATTATAATATTTTTATATAAATTAAACACAACTCAGTTTTAAAAACCTTTAAATAAATAAGGAAAGTAATTATTCGAGTTAACTATCGATAAATATAATAATACAATAACTTTTATATAAATCAAGCATACTAAAATATGTAATGTTTTAGACAAAATCAATTAAGATTTTAAACTCGAAATGTATTTTTTTTTTAAAAAATATGTATTCAATCGAATAGCATTTCCGAAAGGATTAAAGGTCGGTCAAAATTGGGTGTCAACAAGGCTCGGTCCACTTTATCAGAGTTGATTTGAGACAGATAGTTTTTGAATGATAGGCTAGTGGTGATTCATATTGAGTGTTAGGAGGATATTCCAGAAAGGCGACCTTGGAATTAGAGTATATATTGAGGCTTGATGGCCACATTTGTGAATTAAGAGCTGGGAATTTGATTCAGTTGATACTTTAGGGGGCTGATTGGTCCAGATACCCTATTCATCTCGGGAAAACTAAGATTTATCCTAAGGCACAATTAATAGTGGGAAGGAAGAGAGATAAATAGGATTTTATGTTTCGGTGTTTGTGTTGTAAGTAGGTGTAGGTCGAGAACTTGAGGCCTGAGTTTTTTCTTTAGAGGCTACCAATTCCTGAGTAGAAGTGGAAGCAGATTAGTATGGATTTTGTGATAAATTTATTGTTTATTTCTTGAAGTAATGATAGTACTTGGGTCATTGTATATCGACTGACCAAAGTTGCTCAATTTCTACTCATTCGAAGTTCCTACGGTGCCGAGAGGTTGGCTTAAATAAATGTTCAAGAGATTGTTTATCTTCATAGGGTACCATTGTCTATTATTTTTTATAAGTTCCTAGTTTATCTCTAACTCTTGGATAGATTTTCAAGAGGAGTGGGGTACCTAGGTAGACTAGACCAATACTTTTCACCCAGACTGATGGTCCATTAGATTAGACTATTTGGGTTTCTAAGGATATGCTCCGATCGTTTGTTATAGACTTCGATGGTTAGTGGGAACATTTTCTATCCTTATCACAGTTTTCTTATAATTATAGGTACCATTTGAATATTCAAATAAAGTCATTCGAAGCATTGTATGATAGGTAGTGTTGATCTCGTGTAGGCTGGTTTGAGGATTTAGAGACTCTACTGCGAGGTACTAATTTTATTCGAGAGTCATTAGATAGAGTTTGGATTATTCAAGCTAGGCTATAGGCAGCTTAGAGTAGACAGAAGAGTTATGTTGATTGTAGGCTTCATGCTTTGAGATTTAGAGTTGGTGATTGGGTTTTCTTATGAGTGCTGCCCATGAAGGGAGCGATGAGATTCAGGAAGTGGAGCAAGATCAACCCCAGCTATATTAGACCATTTTAGATTGTGCAGAAGGTTGAGGATGTAGCCTATGAATTACCATTGCCTCTAACTTTTTTTGTTATTTATTCGGTATTTTATGTGTCGATGCTTCAGTGTTATATTTCTTACGAGTCTCACATGGTTAAGTAGCATTTAGTACATTTGGATGGCTCCTTGACCATTGAGAAGGATCCAGTTGCTATTCAATCGAGGGATGTGATCCAATGGTGATCTAGGGAGATTCCGATGGTGGAGGTTTAGAGGAGACACCATAAATTCAAGGAAGCTATTTTTGAGATAGATCATGACATGCGGGCCCAGTATCCTCACATGTTTGAGCCTTCTTTTACTTCTTGTCTTTAACTTTTAAGGATGAAAGCCCTTTTAGTAATTGATATCTTAATGACCCTCTAGGTCGTTTTCTCTTTTTTCATGCATTTTCTATGATTAGATATTTTCCATAGCTGTCACAGGTGATTTATGACTTGCTAGGATTGATAATTATGTTCTTGGGTTGTTCATTTGGTTTCTATAATAGTTTTCCTATTTTAGATATTCTGAAGTAGAGAAATTTAACTTCACTCAAAAATTCTGATAAACACCCTTAGATGGAAACTTCAACAGTTCTAATAGGTCCAAAATGTGGATTAAGGCAAGGGGGAGCTTTGGTTTAGGTTCTATACTTCCATGCTAATTTTGAGCTATCAATTCGATTTTGGTAAAAACGGAACAGTGGGTGTGCGGCCCAAATTCTGTCGAAAAAACCTCGATTGGGAATTTCATCAAATTTTTTTAGTTCAGACTTCATTATACCCTTTTTGATAAGGTAGCATAGTTTTTTTTTTGTGTTCACAGGCTTCCGAATGAATCCTGAGCACCAAATTAGAGTCGACCTATTGAAAATTTGTTGGTGTAGTCTCTTAAGCGCCATTTTGGCTGATTAAGAAATCAATGCTTATATTAGTCGTAGTCACTTGAGTGGGCTCAACTCCACTTTAGTGGAGCCCCTTAAGTGGTCTGAGATCAGCATTAGCGACCACTGTCTACTTTTTAGGGGGAGCTTAAACTGGCCTCTCCCTCTTAAGCGGTGATCACTTAAGCATTTGGCCTCTTAAGTGGAAACTACTATGATTTATATATATCTAGATATATATATATATATATATATATATATATATATTTCCACTCCATTTTTTCTCACATTCTAAGTGTAAAAAATACCATTAAAGCACTTTTGGAGTTCTAAAATTTTGGGGAATTTTAACTAGAAGTTTGGTGGTGTTGCATAGTCACCATTTCCGAGCATTCTAATGTATGCTTCTAGTCCCTCTTGTGATTAAATTCCATGAAAATTCCTTAATTCACCTTGGACTTGTGGGTCTGTTAAAGGGATCGAATTTTGCCTAATTTTGGGGCACGTGATCCCGGAGCCGAGACAGATCTAAGGAAGGGTCTAATTTTAGGATTATGTATGTAGGTCCCACGAGCCTATTTTTTACTACATTTCTAGCTTGGAGTTTTATTATTGCAATACGGGTATCACTAATCTTGTCTTGGCGCCAAGATACCATTTTGATAACGTGGCATCTCTTGGAGGTTTCTCAAGAAGGAAAGCTCTGGTCTAGTGGATTTGCACGCACGTGTTTGGCATCCAGGTGGCTACAACTTACTTTCCCTTAGACTTGGCTCGTTGTGGGTATTGGTATGATAAGTTGCTAGTTGTGGGAGGGAATTTTATATCGTTTACCCTATACTTGCAATTCATGTTAACTTAGCATATTTAGGTATCTTCGGGTAAAATGTATCATCTCATTCTTAGTTTATTTGCCTGCCTTTCCTTTTGGACTATTATAGGTTAATCATACTAGGGAGCAAGTTATTGAGGCCTTAGCCTAAGGACCCGTTTGGCCATCGATTTTTCAAGTAAAATTTGGGGGGAAATTTGACAAATAGTGTTTGTCCAAACAATTTGTCATTATTTGGCAAATATTTTTGGCAAATAACCCAAATTCCCAAATACTAGAAAAAACATGTATTTGGGCCAAATCTCATTATTTGGGATCTTTTAAAAATTAAATTCTACACCAAACTTTTATCTTTTACAAAAACACCCTCTATAGTAGTTGTTTGCGCTATATTAAATAATTTTTTACGTGAACAACAAATTAGTGATAAAATATTCAGTCAATATGAAAGTGATGATATGGTTCTTGATGAAAATGATGAACAATCGGACCAGGATAACAAATGCATGTGCTTTGTCTACTTCACGATGTATGAAATGATGCTTGTTGCACTCACTCCAAACTACCGCATTGCTCCAGTGTCATGGACACTACTTGTTATTTGTTGCAACGAAGATCCAATTGACTTGTAATACAAATTTATGGTCAGTTTTGATAGTTTTTAAAACTTATGGGTACAAAATCATATTTTTTCTAAAAAAGTGAAATATGTTTCCCAAATACTATGGTCAAACACATGGTGAAATTTCACCCAAATAATATTTTTCAAAAATATTTTGAAATCTATGGCCAAACGCTAGCTAAATTTATGATAATTTTTTTCTAAAAAAGTGAAATATGTTTCCCAAATACTATGGTCAAACACATGGTGAAATTTCACCCAAAGTTTCACCCAAATAATATTTTTCAAAAATATTTTAAAATTTATGGCCAAACGCTAACTAAATTTATGATAAATGCTTGCGTAAGATGAGTCTCTAAGTTCTAGATTGCCTAGTACCTTTTCAGCGAACGCGGAACTTCGACAACTGTTATTATAGAGTAAGAGTTGTAGGGTTAATTTTGAACTTGTACATTATTCTTCTGTGTGATCACTGTCTATATTACCTTGGCATATTGATTAAGGCCATGTATAAATTATGATCTCTGACTTAATGATGGTTTTTTTGGAAATGCTTCCAAGAGATTGACATTCTTAAAGGAATTAATATTGTAATTTTTAGCAACGGTTCAAGACGGGCACCATATATTCTTAGATCATACCGATCCCAGCATATTCTTATTTTTGTTCGTACGTAGAACTACCTATTATTATTTGTACTCATCGAGCTTATAGGTGTTTTTTTTGGATTTATTTACTTTTCTTATTGTCTAAGTGTACCTTCTTGGCTTATGAAGGTCCATCTAGGTTATAGTTAGTTTATTACAATATGCTTTCTTAGGTTATTTCTTCATATTACTCTCGATTGATTAGTTATGACCGATGTTTTCATCAATGTTTTTCGGAGCGAGTTCCAGGCGAGTCTTGAGGTGGGGTGTATAAAAAATGTATCGGGCCACGAATCGAAGACGTAGATCCATAGGGTGTAGGTCCTAGAATTTGGGGCATAAACTCCAAGCGTAAAAGTGTAACCCCTGGGCTTAAAAATGTAAGTCCTTGGACGTAATTTTTTTGTTTTGGGATTTTGAACCTTTTATGCTTTAAATCATATTTTTTATTATTGATGTAATGATATTTCTCAAATAGTAATTTTAATATTTGTTTTACTTTACTATTGGTTAATAATACCTTCCTCAAATAAAAATCATAATATTCTTTATATATATATATATATATATATATTATAGGTTTTTTATTAAAATTTATTTGTAACATAATTGAAAGTTTTACTTTTGCTTATTTTCTTAGTAATAAAATTATAAAATTGAATATACGTGAGACTACGCCCCGTAGATCAATAGAATTTATGCCCCATGTCTCGGGGCTTACGTCTCACCTCACGCCCCCGCCTTTTAAAACACTGATTATGACTCTTTGTTCCCTTCTTCTTCCCTTTCTTTCATACCTTGTTAGTTATACTCATAATATTCTATACTTATGTCTTATTTGAGCTTGGTCAACCTTGATGTCTATTGAGTATCCATATATTGGTATTCATATTGCTTTTATGCATCTATTTTCCTTAATGCAGATTCGAGTACAAGCTATCCACATAGACGCTTACATCGTGTTACAGCTCCTGATTATTCGAGATAAAGGTGAGCTTTCAAGTGATCAGAATTGACCATAACCTTCTACTTTTGACTAGTCTTCTCATGTATTTGAATATAGTTTGTATATTTAGTTTATGTCTAGTACTCCCTTTTATTGTAGTTCTTGTACAATTACTCACTAGGTGTTGGTTTGGATTCCATTTTGTACAATTTGCCCTCCTTTCTCTTTATATGTCTGTATATGCTCATATATTCATCATACCTGTGATGTTCTCCCCGTATGGTCACTTCGGCTCCCTGGGCCCTTTAATTGACGTTTTGGGCTAAGGGTTTGGTGGGTTATAGTAAGTCTCATCATGACCTGAGAATTTGGGCCGTGACAATTTAACTTTTCTTTTTACTTTTCTATAAGGTGTTATCATTCTTAAAATATTATAAAAGTATTTGTTTGTATAATTTGAAGAGAGAAAAAAAATTAAATTATACAATAAAAATAATTTTTCCAGTACATAAAATCTAATAATTTAAAGTTGTGGCAAATTTTAGAGAAAACGTGATAAGTGATTAGTGATAAAGCAAGCTTTATGGAATAATTAGGGTTCTAAAGAAATGTAAAAAACTTCTAAAAGTTGAATTACCAATTGTTTCACGTCCACAAACCCGTTCCCAGAAAGTGCTCATCACATAGTGCTCACCCTAGTGACAGAGGTTGTAGAGGTTGCCGGTTATCCTGGGTTCCAAAACAATTCTCATAATTTTTACTATATATATATATTATTTCTTACCATACGTTTGAGGATTTTTTAAATTTTAAAATATATTTTAGGACACCATAATTTTTAAAATATATTTTTTCTCTTATGAAATATAATCGGAGTAGTAAATTATTAATTAGCTAATGCTTCTTACCATGTGTTTATCTTACCTTATATAATATATATTTTAGAATTCGATAATTCAAGTATATTTTCCTCTTACCATTTTTGGGGGGGGTTGGTCGAATTATAGCTTCGATTAGCATATTTAATTTTATTATCATATTTGTCTGAAAGTCTTATGATATAGTTCTTGTTCTATAGTGGTTTTGCGGATTATTTCACTTATGTCGTTGTTCATGGTTCTTAGATGTTTAATATCTTGGGTACTTAAGTATAAGTTTAGGTCTAGTTTTAACAAGTCTTGTAGCTTGTCTACTTCCTTCTTTATTTCTATCCATTGTTCTATATATTCTTGGTTTATCATTTTATGTAAAAGCTTTTGAATAGGTTTCTATTTTTAGTTTGTT
>JAJONR010003007.1:0-64199 GCA_029582245.1 Solanum etuberosum | reverse complement strand
ATTCCAGAAAAAAGTTATGCACTTCTGATTAAAAAGAATCATTTTTGGAATTTTATTTTACCTTTTTCAACGGCTTTAAGTGGAAAATCCAGAAATTGCATTGTATTCCAGAAAAAAGTTATGCACTTCTGATTAAAAAGAATCATTTTTGGAATTTTATTTTACCTTTTTCAACGGCTTTAAGTGGAAAATCCAGAAATTGCATTGTATTCCAGAAAAAAGTTATGCACTTCTGATTAAAAAGAATCATTTTTGGAATTTTATTTTACCTTTTTCAACGGCTTTAAGTGGAAAATCCAGAAATTGCATTGTATTCCAGAAAAAAGTTATGCACTTCTGATTAAAAAGAATCATTTTTGGAATTTTATTTTACCTTTTTCAACGGCTTTAAGTGGAAAATCCAGAAATTGCATTGTATTCCAGAAAAAAGTTATGCACTTCTGATTAAAAAGAATCATTTTTGGAATTTTATTTTACCTTTTTCAACGGCTTTAAGTGGAAAATCCAGAAATTGCATTGTAGTACACAATTATTTTGAAGGCTACCATACAACCTGTAAATTTCAACAAACAAGCATGACATAAAACACAACCAAAGCACGTCTAACATTGTTCAATTAACTTTGAGATGGCCTATCCATCGAAAAGGTAGAACAATACTACTTCCTCCGGTTCAATTTGTTTTACTTTCCTTTTTAGTCCGTTTCAAAAAGAATGTATATTTCCTTTTTTGCTACTCTTTAATTTAAACTTTCCACATGACATGTTTACGACCACGAGATTAAAAGAAATTTTGGTACATTCTATATATCTTTAGTTTAAGACCACAAGATTCGAAAGCCTACTTTATTTTCTTAAACTCAATGTCAAGTTAACACCAAACAAACAAATTGAAATAAAGGAAGTATTTCTTTTTTGTTTTTTTTTTACCACTTGCCATCGAATGGAAAATAATATTTTAATAGACTGATGGTCAGGGAGTCAAAATTTGTCGGGAATATTGACCGATGGAAGGCCTTAGGGAGACGGCGTCTTATTTCCACTGAAAATTCATTCAGGCCAGTTGATTTCCAACCTTTCCAAAGCCGTCAAAAATTTCTTATTTCCGAAGGCTTTTCTACCACTTCCTCCGTCGAAAATCCAAAATTCAAGCAGTGAAAGTAACTGGAGTTGACATGTTTTTTTAAGAAGAAGAATTGGAGGTGACATGTGAAACTTTATTTAATCCTTATTGTCATCTATAAAAGCAGAACGTTCACTTAGAGCAGCATTCTGGAAAATGTAAGAAGTGGACGTCATTTCGACATTTACACTACGAAATTTACATGTTTATGCATAACAGATCAATTATACATAGCATCTCAAACTTAAGTTTCTTCGGAAGGCTTCAACTTTTCTTTCAGATTCTTTAGAGACCAGTCCAACATATTAACTTGCTAAAGAAAAGGATAATTTTGCAATCGTTGATTACTTTAGTTTACTTTTATGACGAAATATAAGGAAAAATGAAACCTGACTACCAACTGGAAACATAAGCACAGAAAATAAAGGGTGCCAGAACTTGCAATCTCTATTGAAGTGATTTGGAGAAGAACATCTTTTTTTTTATAATGGTAGTAGGGCCAGCTTGCGTGCACCTTGACTATTCCACCGAACTCCTGCTACCTCCCACCAACATAGGTACCGCGTAACTCTACCTACCAAGGCTTAGGCAAATAGGAGAAAAATCACCTAGTTTTTTGTATCTGCTGGGATTTAAACCCTGATATCATAGATTTACAACCCACTTCCTTGACCACTAGGCACAGCCTTTTGGTGCAGATGGAGAAGAATATATAAGAAAGAGAAAATACAATTCCAAGTGAAGATAAATTGTGTATATATACAGAGAGGGTCAATGATTAACAAATAAAAGTATGTGTTTGTAGCCACGGAGAAGTTTAATACCTCATTGCGTAATTTCTGAAGTGCTCGGGTTGACAATGTACATAAACTCAACCCAAGGTTGTTCATTTCATTTGACATACTACTATCAACAGATATAAGCTCCAAATACATACTTGCAATCCCATCTGCCAACATTATAACCAAATCCTCCAGTACAGAGACTCCGTGCTCCATAAACAAGCCATCATTATAAAAGCCAGGTTTCCTGCCATGATAGACAATAGAGAACATTAAGACATTTTTGGGATAACTTTTTTTTTGGTTGGGAATCCAAACTCCACAGGGACATCAAACGATACCAACAGCAAGGAGAACATAAGAAACAGTAATAGGCCAGGACTTTGGTTCTGTTTCAGTTTTAGCTACACTTTACTGTTGCTAAGGTGACAAGTTGGAAGGACTTCTAAAGTCTGCACATACTTCAATTACGATCATGAATATGCGAATCTGTTAAAGTGTCTCATCAGTCAATGAAGACAACATATTTTCAGTCAACCACTTGGCAACTGGCATGCAATTCTGCATAGATCCTACTCTCTCGCTTGAAATCCATCTGCAATAATGTCTGCCAAAGTAAAAGTTATTCATACTACTATACTTTTTTTCTTCTTGACAAGTTATTCACACTATTTAGAGACCACACCGGATGAACTTTTGGGTGTTCCTCCCCGTCTATGTAAAGACAAGTCAATTATGTATGGGAGCTAATTGGTTTACCAAGCATTGGGTTCTGAAGGAGCGAGAATGGTACAAGTATGTCGTGGACAAAAGGGGAAACTTCTCTTTCACCTACTCCTCCTAATCCTCACCAAGGAGTCTTGAGCACTTATTCCGGATTCCCTAAATATGAGAAACAAAAGATTGAGAGGAACAAGGGAGTTAATGGTGGCAACTCTAGAGTGGACAAAGGAGAGGATATGTGGAGTGAAGTGAGTGAGTTGCCACAAAACCAATCTAACCTTCTTGTTTGTCCTTCTCTTAGTAAGGATTCTTGTGTACGTACAAGACCCTCGGATGGAGGAACACAAGCACTAATCAAGGAGTCTACCCTTAATAATGTGAAGAATATGATAGTCTCATTGAGCAGACAGCTTGAAGTGTTTTCCAACATGTTGAGGGTTCACCCCTTGTAAAGAAAATCCTTCTTCTGAAACTTCAAGGTACAATAGTTAAACTTAACACTTAAACATTTTGAATGAACAAAGTGTGAGCGGTAGCTTGTCTTTGTGTGAGCTTAATGATTCTTTTCCACGTGTTGATAATGTCGTTGTTGAGAAAGTTCATACACTAGTTGATCTTATTATGACCGAATTGATTCTTCTTGCAAGATCGATTTGTGTCCACCTAGGGTTGATACTTGTGTTTTGGATGATATTGCATTGTAATGTGAAACTTGTATTGATCAACTTGTTTGTGATTCTAGTCCACTAATTGAGGAATTTAGTGATGTGATTAATGAGCCTCAAATTAGTGATGATATTGATAAAGTTGGTCATTTGAAAAGGAGGGGCTCTTTGAGCCTATCTCTGGTGGAAGATCCTATTACACGTTTTTCTCATAGAGGTCATATGATTGAAACTGCCTTGAAAGATGACATTTGTCTTTTTGAGAATGGCTTACATGTTTTAATTCTTCCTCATTGATTGATCATTCTCTCTTTAAGTATAATATCTTATATGAGGATGATGAGATCATTCTAGTGGTGTGAAATGTGATGGTAATGTAGCCCGTCTTGAGGGCTATAACTTGTTTTTCTTTTTTAGGAACAGGTAATTGTGTATTCACAAAACTCCATCATCCAAACAATGATGAGGGTGAGCACTTACATCCTATAGGGTAAAAAACAGAAGGCCATAAGAACTAGTCTATGAAGCTTTACAATTTCCCTATAAAATCAACAAAAAGTTCTATATCCCCCACCATATCCTGTTTACACCAAAAATATAGAACACTAAGGCAATTCATTCTGATTTTTTGAATGTTGTTACTTTTGTCTTCAAAGCCTCTTGCATTTCTTTCCTTCCACAATGTCCACCAGATGCTTGCAGAGATTAATTCCCACCTGTCCTCTTCTGACTCTCTTCTTCCGATCTCTTTCCAGCAGTCCATCATACTTTTAGTAGTTTTGGAAACCACCCAACTCACTCCAAGTATACACAAGAACAGTTCCACAGATTTGCAGATGCTTTACAGTGTAGAAATAAATGGCTATTTATTTCAGCATCCTGGTCACACATAAAACATCTTGAGCAAATTTATCTAAGGGTACTTCATGAGTCAAACAAGCTTTCATGCAAACTAACCACACAAAACAAGAAACTTTTAAGGGGACTTTGACTTTCCAAATTAGCTTCCAAGGCCGGTTCCTAATCTGTATGTCCAGTATTTCTCCTCCAATAGCATGACTTCACAGTGAACGGACCCTTGCTGTGAAGTTTCCACATTGGTCTGTCAAGTGCATTGGTAGTTTCAGTGAAATCATTTATCACCATAAGCAAATCTGCAACTCTTTGAACCTCCCAATCATTGATGGCCCTTCTAAAGTTGAAATTCCAACCTTGTATGCTCCACATCTGAGCTATAGTGGCCCTAGTCTGTTGACTGGGGAGGAACAAATCAGGGAAGAGAGATTTCAAGCTCCTTCCACCTATCCAAAGTTCATTCCAAAACTCAATCTTCAGACCATTACCCACCTTGAGTTGAATATTCTTTAGAAACTGGGGCCAGTCTCCGAGTAGTCTTCCAGACACCAACAACCAAAAATTCCAAGGACATCTTCAGTAATCCAGTGACTTCGAAGTCCATATTTCTCAATTATGATTCTTTTCCATAAAGGCATATCCTCAGCGCAAAACCTCCATAACCATTTTTACAAAAGACGGAGTTTTGGAGGCCGAGTTTCTTGATACCTAATCCCCCCTGCTTCTTGTGAAGTGTTACATCATCCCATTTTACAAGGTTGTAACCTTTCTGCTCCTTGTTTCCATTCCACAAGAAAGTTCTTCTGATCAAATTTATTCTCTTCACAGTACTCTTTGGTACATGAAATAGGCTCATCATGTAGGAAAGAAGGGAATCCAACACAGATTTGACTAGTGTTAATCTCCCGCCTAAGGACAAATATTAACTCTTCCATCTTGTCAATCTCATGTCACATCTCTCTAGCACTTCTCCCCAGACCGCCATCTCTTTGTTCTTTGCACCCAGGGGCATCCCTAGGTACTTTGTGGGTAAGGCAGCTACTTGGCATCCAAGACCAGAAATGCCTTCAAAAATAGTGAGGATAGACCTAATATGTATGGTCTGTGATACTTCAGTTTCACAAAATATTAGTGAGTCACCTGCATAAGGCAGATGTGTGACTCCCCTTTCATCTTCTCTACGTCCCTGCATGGTATGTTGAGAAAGAAGATGATGCTTGTTTTCAAATGGTTACTTCTTTGAGTGTTCCAATTCTTGATAATGTGATTGATGTTGTTCTTGAATTTAATAGTGATATTACAAATGAGGACACTTTGAATGAAGTTATTTTGTGTGACACCTTTGTTTATTATCTATTTGCATATGATTATGCTCGTACTTGTGTTGAGGGCATATCTTATGTGGGGAGGGAATTAAATGGGGTGCTTGGGTGTTTGTTGACCAAGATGTGAGGCTATGATTTCCCTTTGCCCCCGGTGACACTTTTAAACTGTGTGAGTTAGTACCGTACCACCTTGGAAATGGTATTGTCTTGAAATTGAGGATTGTTTGTGCTTCATGCCTACTAGAACTAATGAGGTTGTACCTACTTAGTATTTCAAAACCATTGGTGCTTTTATGATCTTCTTATTTCATGATCTTAGGCATAGCCAAGTTCTTTGTGATATATATGAGGCTTTTTTCAAAGAATAGGTGATACTTGATTATATCACAAGTTTGTGCATCCTTGGCATGTTGGTAGGTTTGTGGTATCTTATGCTAACACTCATGCTATGAGATCCTTGTTGTTGTTTATCTTTTCTATGGTTTTGCAAGGTTTGGATTTGAGGATGAATCTTTTTCAAAAAGGGATAATGATGCAAGCAAGCTTCATCAAAGCCAAGCTAAAGAGTTCATAGACTTTTCGTTGAGTCGCTACTTTAGAGGCTTGGAGGGTGCTTGGAATGAAGGCATGAAGCTTAAGAACATGCTAAAGTGGAAGTGCAACGGAGAAGGGAGAAAGGGGGCTACATATACAAAAAGGTTATTCTTATAACACAAGCCCTCGTGACTAAGAAGACTAAGGCCCTTGTTTCATTAAAGGTATTTTTGCAATAACCGTTATTAGTCTTTAGTCTTAGCCTAATCTAATATAAATACTACATAATGTCATTTTATTAGGTAGATTATGTTGATTGATGAATTGTGTGAAACTCTTGTGAGAGTTGAGGCTATGTCCTTTGTTGCTAAACAATACTGATGGGATTGCTTTCTTAGGAATCATTCCTCTTGAGTGCAATCTTAGAGGAAGATTACTTGTTTGAGGAATTCTTCCTCTTAAGGGTGTCTAAGAGAATTGGTGTTTGTTTTGGATTCATAATTGACGGTTTTAGTTTTCAATAGCTATTGTTGTCAATTAATTTCTTTTTTGTGTCATTTTATCTATCTTTTGTTATATTGTTCTAGTTTAGGGTTTCTTCCACATTCGATATTGTATCACCTTGCCAGAGAAAATTCTTTGTTCATTATCATCGACTAGCATGGAGAACAGAGACATCGTGTAAGTAGGTAAAGCATCTAAAACACTGTTGACATGTGTCACTCTACCTCCTAGGGACAGGTATTGGCTCTTCCAGTTGACAAGCTTTTTCTCACATTTCTCCAAAACAGTGTTCCAGATACCCTTTGATCTACTCTCTTTTTTTAAACTGTTTGAGATCCTAAAAAACACAGATACCTTTAGATTTACTCTTAGATCCCAAAGGCATGCCAAGATATACAGTTGGTAGCTCTCCTATTTTACCCCCCAAGATATTGGCTAAACTGATGATATCAGGTACATCATTTACTTTTACTGGGTAAAAGCTTTTACCCCAGTTGATGTGAAGTACTGAGATGGCTTCAAAGAGAATGAAGACTCTCAAATGCTTCAGTTGATCACTATCCACATTACGAAATAGAGTGTCATCAATATATTGAAAATGGGAAATGGCCAAACCTTGACTATCACCAATCTTAGCATTAAAACCCCTTATCCACCTGTTTGTTTGGGTTGTCCTTAACATGCCATTAAGACCCTCCATTGCCAAAACAAAAAGGCAAGGGGACAAAGGATCCACTTGTCTTAATCCTCTCTCAGAAGAAAGGCTATGCCTCATCACCAGTTAATAGCCTTTGATCTTGAATTTCCTCTAACTCAGTCAGTTGACTGAGGATATTTTGTTTTTGTAACCCCAAATTTCCCTGGATAGTTCTCCTCCATTTTTTAAGTTTCACTTTCAGAGCTTTTAATTTGAAAGCTAAGATGTAATCTGGTTTACCAACACAAGCACAAGATCCCACCAAGCTTTAACTCTTTCCTTGAAATTTTCTGTCCGTAACCACCGCCAATTCTCAAATTTGAAAAAAGAATTAGTCCTCTCCAAGTTGCCACATTCAAGGACTATAGGACAGTGATCAGAAGTGACTTTGTGCAAGACTGATTGTTTAGTGTTTCTGAAAGAGACTTCCCACTCTTCAGATATCAGGAATCTATCAAGTCTAGCAGCTATATCATGCCCTTCCCCTTTCCTCCAAGTGAAATTACTGCCTGCTAATTGTAAATCTGGTAACGCCGTATCTTCTATGAATTCAGAAAAATCATTCATGGACTTGTTAAATCTAGTGAAATTCTTTTTTTCAAGCAAAGTTCAACAAGAGATTTGTTCAAAGAGATAGTTAGGAACACCGCATAAGCTTTTTCAAGACATCAAAAGCTCCAACAGACGGTTCAAAATGAAAGAATCATACAGGCAACTCATTCTGCTAAAAGTAAACATACATGAATATAGCAGGAATATTGTTGGCAGCAGGTTTAGGCCTCATTTGTTTGCACTTAATGGAGGTCTGAATCTGAATGGTTCAGACATTTAGGCATTAAGTGCGTTCACTTTTAAATAATAAAAAAATCACTTAATGGGTCTGAAAGCATCTGATTCGCTCAGATCTATGAGAGAGTCTTATTTCTATTCACTCTTTTTAACGCTAATTTATTTCCCCGTAAACCTCAAACATCATTATTTTTTCTCCCTATATGCGTTGCCTCTCTCTCCCACTCTCTCCATTATCAGCATAAATTGTTATTTTTTCTCTTATATGCATTGCCTCTCTCCCCCTCTCTCCATTATGTTGAATTTTTTCCTCTTGAACAGGTATGTTTTCAAAAATCTTTTTACAAGTACTTTGTTTATTAATTTGTATCTTCAAGATATTCTTGGTATTACTGTTTGCTTCTCAAGAACTCTGAAATTTTGCTTGCAGTTTTAGATTTTGTTTATAAAATTAGAGGTCTCGTGTGTGTTTATTCGATAAAACAAAGTATGTGCTAAAAAAAATTAGGTATTATGTTTTTCTTCTTTTTTTTCTCTAAAAGATGTGGTGTCAAGGACGTCTCAATAAAATTAGAAGTGTAACACCAAATTATAACAAGAGGCCTTAAATATTTACACACATGCACAAAAATATTATTAATTGAGGGCTGCCTTTTTTATTTTTACATACTACTTATTTTTGTTTATTCTCAAAATGCACCAAGCGTTTAACTTCACATTGTAATATTATTATTTATACAGAGAAGGGCCTAAAATGCCCCTCAAGTATTTGAATTGGTACAAAATTACCATCCATCCACCTATCGGCCCTAAAATACCCCTGACGTCCACCTTTCGGCTCAAAAATACCCTTATGTCTAACGGATCATACTCATTAGGTGGATGGAGGGCCTAAAATCTCATAGTTTAAGGGCATTTTAGGCCCTTTTCCGTTAAAATATACTTAATATATAAGCTCACATGATTGACTTGATTTTGAGTTTCTTAGTAAATTTAAAATTATAAAAAGGTTAGGCATCTACTCTTTACACTCCTCCCTCACCGGCCCTTCACTTCCTATCTTTTCCATTTTTTTTCTATTTGGATCTTGTCCACCATTTTAATTTTTTTTTTAATTTATGACAAACAAGAGAGAAATAAAGGAGGAAAATAACGATGCATTCATAGAGAAATAATTAGTTCAATAAAAGATGACTTAATTAAGCAAATATGTACAAATATTACATTTTTCTTTTGTGTGTACCCAAAATTAAAAATAAAAGAATAAAAATAATCATTTCTCTTATCCCCACCCTCATCCCATCATGACAATAATACTAATTAAAAGAATATAAATATGTGAGTTCATTTCAAGTTTGAGTTCCAGATATCCTAATTAATTAAGAATAAGAGATTACAAAAAGGAATAAAAGAGAAAATGAACAAGACATTTGGATAATTGAGAGAAAATTTTATATTAATGAAAATAATAATTTTTTTAGATGGAGTGATGGACAATCAGTCTGGGTAAGTATGGATTTTAGTTGGATCCCCATTTATGAGTTGAGTTACGTTATAATAAATTGGGGTCGATTTAAAATAGGTCAATAGGAAGATATCATGAACTTAATTATTTTTTCAATATTATTTTCAAGTGTATCGGGTCAAAATATGAATCATAAGTGGTTTTATAGAAAAATAGATTTTTTTAAAATATCATTTTTATTATTTATTTGAGAAGGGTTTAAATTTGGACCAATCACATTAAGCAATATAATAAATAAATATTTAATAATTTACTTTAAGGGAGCTATTAAAAATAAGGGCAATTATGAGTCAAAGGATTAACATCGAGGGTATTTTTGAGCCAAAAGGTGGACGTCAGGGGTATTTTAGGGCCGATAGGTGGATGAAGGGTAATTTTGTACCAATTGTCCAATTCAAATACTTGAGGGGCATTTTAGACCCTTCTCCGTTATTTATAAAACTAAGAACTTGTTCTAGTTAATAAGGTTAGACATTTGTTTGTGTTGCCTTTTTTACTCTTACATGCTTTTGGAGTGTGCCAAGAATGTCTCAATAAAATTAGTAGCCTAACACCAAATTATAACAAGAGGCCTTAAATATTTATATACATGCACAAAAATATTACTCCCTCCGTCCCATTTTATGTGAGGTAGTTTGACTCGACACGGAGTTTAAGAAAGAAAGGAAGACTTTAAAAACTTGTGGTCCAAAATGAATAATAGAAATTTGTGTGGCTGTAAATCATTTCATTAAGGGTAAAATAGACATTTTATAGTTAAATTATTACTTAATATAGAAATGTGTCATTCTTTTTGGGACTGACTAAAAAGGAAAGTAAGTCACATAAACTGGGACAGAGGGAGTATTAATTTAGGGTTGCCTTTTTTATTCTTACATACTACTTGTTTTTTTGTTTATATTCTCAAAAGACACTTAGCATTTAACTTCACATAGTAATATTATTATTTATAAAACTACGAACTAGTTGTAGTTGATAAGAGGTTAGACATTTGTTTGGGTTGCCTTTTTTTATTCTTATATATTTTTGGATCTGTGCCAAGAATGTCTCAATAAAATTAGTAGTCTAACACCAAGTTATAACAAGAGGCCTTAAGTATTTACACTCATGCACAAAAATATAAATTATTAATTTAGACGTGCATTCAGATGCTAAAAACAAACAGTCTTAATCATTCAGTGGTCAGATCTAGAGACAACATCTTAATCATTCAGACGTGCATTCAGATTCAGACGTCTTAATCTTAATGAAAACAAATGAGGCCTTAGTGACAACTAGCTCTTAGCCCAAAGAAAAGGTAAACAAACAAAAAAACTAAGAACAAGAATTACATTGTTAATTGTACATTCATGACTAAGAGAAGCAAGGGCTGATTTTCTTACCTGAGAGAACCAAAGGCAAGAACACAGATAAATTCAGCAAATAGATGCTCCTTCCCTGACTTTCTGATGTTCGTCAGGACTCCATATCCATTTAAGTTATTAACTGCTGAAGAAAGACATTCCTGACAATGTAATAGAAAGAAGAAAGACCTAAATAATACAGACTTGCAGCCTTATGTGCTTTCCCAAAATATAAATACATATTTCAAGTCATACCGTGTTAGTTTCACCATTTCGCCGAGAGAGTTCCTCTTCAAGCCAAGTAACACATAAAGGCTGGCACAACTTCTGAATGGCATCATTAAAAATGCCCAGAGAGTCATCGTTGCCAAGGGTAACAGCATTTGCAGAAATACTATCTACCTGTTAAGTTGTAAACCATTATTAAAGACAGAAAAGGATAGGAAAAACAAAAGTGAACTATAAAGATATCACTTCTGCTCTTCCATCTTCTCTTACGCTGATGTGAAATATTAAAATACTAATGCCCCCAGTTCCACACAAATCTTATCATGGACACCAAAATACTGACTCAAAAATATTGATAAAAAAGAAAAAAGCTTTATCCAATATAAACCTTATAGGAGTGCAAAACTATACATCAATGTCATATATTAAGATATTAACCTTGGTCTTAAGACCTAACAACCAAAAAACAAAAAACTGGACCTTAGGCCTAACTCAATCTTGAGAGATGACTCATGAGGCTATAACTCATATCCTCAATCAATGTGAGATTTTAACACCACATCTAGAGAGTGGATAATATAACATGGAAGCACAACAATGGAAACCCAACAGCAGGGATGCACAAGACTTTGCTACCATGTTAAGAAAAATGAACATTAGACCTTACTCAATCCCAAAAGCTAGCTTATGGGATGAGAATTGTCCAATACAAAGTAAAGAAACTAGCTCATACCCCGACCAATGTAGGACTCATGAGTCAACTGTACGTGTGTGTTTTTTAACAAGGCATGAAAGTCAAATGCTAAAAACCAATTAATTTTGTATTACCCTATTTCCAACCCCCATGTTATGTTATCCGCGCTCCAAATGCCTATCGTGGAGCATGCGAGGAATACTTAAACCAGTATACCACTCCACTTTTAAGAATGGTTGAATCCTAAGTGTACTTTCAGTATGATTATGAAGGACCTAGTACGAGTTGTTTTCTTCATGAGACAAATTCATATGTACCTAAATTGTTTCACTATGCACCACTAGTTTCATGAGTGAATGAGTCTAGTTTAAAGTATCACCAAGATATTTTATTTAATAAGGCAATGATAGAGACAGTGCCTGCCTCTTTCTTGAGCAACTGAAAGGACGCCCACAACAGCCTTAACCTTGGACCCTGAGCAAGGGCGGACAAATTTGAAGGTTGTCTTCCACGGTTCTGTTCAAATTCAATAGCACCAAGATCCACTTGTTTTATGGAAGACAGAGAATTCATCAGTTTTTCTTTTACGACATCCCATGCAAATTCTATGTTGATGCGATCATTGTTTCTCCTCACACTGCAGTGAAACATGGAAAAGAACTAACAATGAAAAGTGATACATAGATCTAACAATTAAAATGTTACATAGATCAAACATAGATCAAACATTGTCAAAAAACTGCAAAGCACCTTCAATTAACTAACAATACCACTTAAAAAATGCACTGGTCTAACAACCATTCTTACCTACCCAAAGAGGTCATCCTGTCAAGGTCCACATCTCCACTTTGGATCTTTCCTCCAGTATCTGAAGGAGAATTTTTTTCAGAAGGTATTACTCCAGCTATATATGTAAGGACTATACTGGTCATGAGAAGCATTTGGTCAATGGTAGGAACCCATTCAGAAGTTACTATAGCATCAGCATCAACAAGAGAAGCGAGGCCAAAGCACCTCTTGCAACTTCGCATTTTTGATCTTCTCTCCAGCTTCATTAAGTACGGAGTAATGACCTTCCAAATGCTCGATGATGGAAAGCGGGATATTTTACAACTCCCAAAGCAAAATCCCCTGAGCCATAGATTGTGAGTATCAGACATTACTGAACTAAAATTTCTTTCTTTTTAAAAAAAAAATGGGAATGACACCATTATATTGATGGCTATGCAACAGGAAATAAGAGGAAAGTCTGTCTATTCAAACATGGAAGCCTAAATTTAAACTCCATAACTAGAAATTCTAAGGGATAAAGAAGCTTTAGAGTGACACAGTCTTCGGGCTATATTTTTATAATTTTATCTTTTATTTTGCAACTATATCCATAGAAATCTGGTTACCTTTATCTCAAAAAATAAATATCCAGAGAAATTTAGGTGGTCAGATCAGGAAACAAGACCTGTGCATCAACATAGGTGAGCTTTTCGGCATGAAGAGTTGTTGTTTCAAGAGCTGTCCATTGTCAAGCAGCTTAAAAGTTGACGTGAAAGCCACCTGTCCTGCCATCTGTAATTTTGTTTTCTTAGTAAAAAGATTCAATTGATTTTTCACATACTGCAAGATGCTCACACGACCTTGACTTCCAAAGCAACAACTGCAAAACAATAAATGATAATCAATTACAACGATGAACATCAAGTCACTACAAAAAAGTATCCTAATATTTTCATTCCTTTTCCACGTGGTGTGCTATGTTACATGTTTTACCTTTTTTCTTTTGTACAACAATGACATAACCAGTATAATTCCTCAAGTGAGGTATGGGGAGGGTAGGATGTACCTAGACCTTACCCTACCTTTGTAGGGTAGAGAGGTTGTTTCCGATAGACCCTTAGCGCAACAGGCAGTAGTGAAAAATAAAGAATAAGATACTACGTGAATACTAACTAATACTACTCCCTCCGTCCCATTTTATGTGAGGTAGTTTGACTCGGCACGGAGTTTAAGAAAGAAAGGAAGACTTTTAGAACTAGTGGTCCAAAATGAATGATAGAAATTTGTGTGGCTGTAAATCATTTCATTAAGGTAAAATAGACATTTTTTAGTTAAATTGTTACTTAATATAGAAATGTGTCATTCTTTTTGGGACTGACTAAAAAGGAAAGTAAGTCACATAAATTGGGACAGAGGGAATACTAAATAAGGAGAAAAGGAGATTGACTCCTTGCCTCTCCCAAATAAAAGTACGACAACACTTACTACCTACCTCCCTTCTACCCTTATTCTCGACCTCCATATCATTCTATATATGGTCCTAAGTAACTTAAAATGGGTCATGTCCTATCTAATCACCTCCCTCAAGTTCTTCTTTGCCCTATATCTACCTTTCCTAAAACCTATTATAGCCAACTTCTCACATCTCCTTACTGGTGCATCCACGCACCTCCTCTTCACATGCACGAACTATCTCAGCATCGCTTCCCTCGTCTTGTCTACCACAAAGGTCACTCTCACCTTGTCTTGTATAACCTGGTTCATAATCTTAACTCCCCTAGTATGCCCACACATCCATCTGAACATCCTCATCTCTGCTACCTTCATCTGTTGATCGTATGCGTTCTTGACTAGCCAACATTCTGCCCTATACAATAATGTAAGTCTAATCACCACTCTATAGAACTTACCTTTAAGCCTTGGTGACACATTCTTATTACAAATAACCCAGATGTGAACCTCCATTTCACCCATTCCGCTCCAATATAATATGTGACATCATCATCAATCTCCATGTTAATTGGGTTATAGACGCAAGATACTTGAAACTTCCTCCCTTGGGGTATGACTTGTGTATCGATCTTCAGTTCCACCTTCGCTTCATGTGCTTACATCATGAAACTTGCAGTTCAAATTCTCTACTTTAGTCTAGCTTAACTTGAAACCTTTAGATTCTAGAGTTTGTTTCCAAACTTCTAGCCTATTGTTAACTCCACCACGAGTCTCATCAATCAATACTATGTCATATGTGAATAACATACAACATGGTACCTCCCCTTGAATATGTCACGTTAATTCTTCCATCACTAAAACACCTTTTTCCTTTTGTATTTGGAGTAAATTAGAAGACAGCATATGAGAGTCTAAGTGCATTGTCGCTTCTAATTTGCACAAAGCAAAAACATGACTATACAGCTTTCATAGTGTATGAATGAAACATTTCCTCACATACATCTGAATTCCAGCAAGAGAAAAAAAAACTTTTGTCTTCTTTTATTACAATATAGTTAATCAAACTTCCGTAAGATTCCAAAGCATTAGATCCGCCCTAAATATGACCTATCAAAATACAATACAAATGTAAGCATAAAAAGAAGAAGCATTTTAATTCCCCGCATTTTTGGATTGTACTGTTCATGAAGTGTATTACACTTCATGACATCTACCATACCAACAAAAGAAGTTACTTCACCATACTAATAAGGCTGCTCCGGTATGGTGTTCACCTCAACAAACAGAATGCACTTATACAATCGAACAGAGCATTGAAGAACATATACTTTAATCAGCAACAGCGATACACATATCAATGATTTTCTAGCGGAATGCAGAATCCTTAGAACTCTAAAAACTCATTACTTAGATGTCTAAAGGCTCAATCTATGCGAGCAGAATAAAACCCTAGATACCATAGAGGGAGAGGAGAAAAACGGAGAAAGCGATAGGGAAAGCAGTGGAGGGAAGGAAGCTTACTGGATTGGAAATGTTCGTACCTGGAGTGATGGATGGACCAAATACCGCACAGGAGGATAACCACCACAATGATATTCACATGAATACCAAAAGTCAAATACCGCACTCACTTTATTTGTGTTTCCTTTTTTTTGCTGCTTATTTATTTGGTTTGCTGTAGTTGGAGCGGCTGCTGAGATTCTATTTTATGCTCTCTTGATCCATCCAATTGAAAATATATATTTATGTTGAAAAATGAGAGCAAAATATAATAAAATTAAACAAGAAAGGAAAACATACGGTAATGAAAAGTATCAAGTAGAGAGTATTATTTGATTTTTTCAACGGTGTATTTCACAAAGGTGATGACTACCCTTTTAAAGGATATCATCCGTTTACAACTTTTGACAAATACGTTAGTAAAATACTTAATTAATACAATAAATAGATACATTACATTAGGGATAGATTAAGAGAAACATCCATAATTAAATGGATTTGCAACACTCCTCATTGGATGTTTACTAGGAAAAATCCAGTCGGAAAAAGCCTAGTGAAGGAAAAAGAGTACGCATATCTTGTAATACGCCTTGAGTGTTGTCTCATTAAAAACCTTACCAGAAAACTCAATGGGACAAAATCTTGGTTAAGGGAAAAAGAGTACGGCGCGTATTTTACTCAGAGGCGAACCCAGGATTTGAAGATAGGGGGCACTACTGAGAGTGACTCAAGGGTAAGGTTAGGAGTGGCACAAGGGTAAGGTTATCAAAGCGTCTGCTTAGGCCTCAATGGATATTCTTTCTCTCGGATCCGGTTTAAGTGACTGCAAATCAAACTCATCTATAAAACGCGAAGAATTGTCTCTAAAACTAGCACTTGGTTTAGAAGAATTATGTTTCGTTAAAATCTATCCATTTCAAATCACAAGAATCAACAACAAATTCTTACAAAAAAAAATACCCTTAAAAAGAAGAACTTACCTATTTATGCAGAGATAATAGGAGTAGGACTTCAATTATGCAGTGAAGAATACTTGTAAATTATATAGATTTTCTAGCAGTCTTATATTTTATTTAGAATTGTGCTAAGGCTTTTATTTGTTTTTAATTTCAATAAAGAAAGGAATGGGGTTAGATGAGATGGCAAAAAAAGGGTGATTAAGAAAGGGGTGGGGCCAGATGAGGTGGCAAAAATGAGTTTTAATAAAAAGCAAATTTTTAAAAGGTTAACTCTAAAGAAAAAGCTTATTTTAAAGAAAAAAAATGTTACCTATGGGTGGGGATCGAACTCACGCTGTCCCGCTTCAAGAAGGAGACTTCGACCAGTGCACCAAAGAAACTTTTGGTTATTAAGGTGCACAATCAAATATATTTATCGTTTTATTAACTATCTATACATATATATACGGGTTTTTTTAAAAAGTTACCGGGTGCATGTGGGTTCGCCTCTGATTTTACTTTCCCTGTTGAAAAATTTATTTGATATCCTGGAGACAACGCATTCCAATCTTATATCTTAATTTCTCAAATATTGACGTTGGCAATGCCTTAGTGAATAAATCTGCAAGATTATCACTCGAACGAATCTGTTGAATATTTATCTCACCATTTTGTTGAACATCATGTGTGAAAAAGAAGTTAGGTGAAATATGTTTTGTTCGGTCTCCTTTGATATACCCTCTCTTTAATTGAGCTATGCAAGCAACATTATCTTTATACAATATTGTTGAAATCTTTGTTTGCACAGAAAGACCGCATAATTGTAAAATGTGTTGAGTCATTGATCTGAATCATACACACTTTCGACTGGCTTCATGAACGACTATTATCTCGGCATGCTTTGAAGAAGTAGCAACTATTATTTGCTTCATCGAACGTCATGATATAGTTATATTTCCATATGTGAATAAACAGTTTGTCTGAGATCGGGCTTTATCTGGGTAAAACAAATATCCTGCATCTGCATAACCGATCAATTCTGACTTGGACGCATTAGAATACAACAATCTCATATCAATTATTCCTTGAAGATATCTGAATATATGCTTAACACCTTTCCAATGTCTTCTTGTTGGACATGAGCTGAATCTCGCCAATAAACTTACTGCCAAACAAATATATGGTCGGGTATTATTGACAAGGTACATTAGTGCCCCAATAGCACTAAGATATGGAGTTTCATCACCAAGAAGCTCTTCATCCTTTTCTGAGGTCGGAATGGATCTTTATTTATATCAAGAGATTTCACAATCATCGAGGTACTCAATGGATGTGATTTATCCATGTAAAATCGTTTCAAAACCTATTTAGTATATGTTGATTGATGGATAAATATTTCATTTTCCAAATGTTCAATCTGAAGGCCAAGACAAAATTATGTCTTACCAAGATCTATCATTTCAAATTCTTTCTTCAAACACTCAACAACTTTTGAAAGCTCTTTAGGAGTTCCAATTATGTTCAAGTCATCAACATAAACAGATATTATTACAAATTCAAATTTGACCTTCGTATAAAAATACAAGGACAAATAGAATCATTCTTATACCCTTTTTTTAGCAAATATTCGCTAAGACGATTATACCACATCCGCCCGGATTGTTTCAATCCATATAAGGATTTCTAAAGCTTTATTGAACAAGTTTCTTTTAAAAATTTATATGCTTCAGGCACTTTGAGTGCTTCAGGGACTTTGAGTGCTTCAGGGATTTTCATAAAAATATAGTGGTCTACTGAGCCATACAAATAGGTTGTGACAACGTCAATTAGATGCATTTCAAGTTTTTCATGAACTGTCATGTTTATTAGATACCTAAAGGTAATTGCATCTACCACGCTTTATATCTTACGACTTTATCATTTTCATTACGTTTTCGCACAAAAATCTACTTGTACCCAACTGGCTTGACACCTTCAAGTGTTCGGACTATTGATTGGTCCTAAAACTTCACTTTTTTCAAGTGAAGCCAATTCTGTTTGAATTGCTTCCTTCCATTTTGACCAATCATCTCTCTGTCTACATTCATTGACATATCTTGGTTCCAAATCCTCATCTTGTTGCATGATTTCAACTGCAGCATTATTGGCAAAAATATTATCCTCCACAATATTATTTCGATTCTACATTTTTCTCGCCGAGACATAATTTATTAAGATTTCCTCATTCTCATTATTTTCAAGTACATAGGCCTCCTCAGTGGTGTCATCATTTATTATGTCTTGGAGCTCTTCATGAGCAATTTCCTCCATATTATGATCATTTCTTTCTTTCTTTTTTTGAGGATTTTTATCCTTGGAACCAATTGTTCTACCATGTTTAAGAGTGGTCCAGACTCGTTTGCTTTAACATTTTATCCTATCGGGACATCAACTCGAACTTGAGCATTAACAACTGGGATATATGATTTAGTAACACGTGGAAGGTTAGTAAATGCATCTGGTTGTTGATTTGCAATATTCTGTAAATAAATCATCTTTTAAACTTCTTGCTCACATTGATTTGTTCAAGGATCTAAATAAGACAGAGAAATGTGAATTCCAATCTATCTCATTCTCCAACTACATTTGTTCTCCCCCTAACGTTGGGTATACTGATTCATCAAAATGACAATCAGCAAATTTTGTTGTAAATAAATCTCCAGTTCTAGGTTTCAAATATTTTATAATAGAACGAGATTCATAACCAACATATATCCCCAACCTTTTTTAGGGACCCATCTTTGTGCGTTGTGGTGGAGCAATTGGAACATATATCGCACAACCAAAGTTTCTAAGAGGAGAAATGTTTGGCTCCTGACGCAAAACCTATTGCAATGGGGAGATGTCATGGTAGCTGATTGGCCTTATGCGCACAAGTACTGCTGCATGCAAAATAGCATGCCCCCACATTGAAACGGGAAACTTTGTCCTTATCAACAACGGTCTACTATCAGTTGGAGACGTTTAATCAATAACTCTGCAAGACCATTTTGAGTATGAACGAACATGTGCAACGGATGTTCAACTGTTATTCCAGTGGATAAACAATAATCATTAAATGTCTGAGATGTAAACTCATCAACATTATCAAGACGAATTGTTTTTATTGCATAATCTGAAAAATTGTGCTTTTAACCTTATTATTTGAGCCAACAACCTCGCAAAAGTCATACTACGAGTTGATAATAAGCACGCATATGACCATCTTGTAGATGCATCTATCAAGACGATATAATATTTAAATGATCCACATGCATGGTGAATATGTCCACATATATCACCCTGTATTTGTTCCAAAAATGCAGGGTATTCCACCCCAACCTTAGCCGCTGATGGCTTGACAACCAACTTTCCTTGAGAACAAGCAACACAAGAGAATTTCTTTAATTGAAGAACATTTTGATTTTTCAAAGTATGCCTATGTGAATTCTCAATTATCATGCGCATCATATTATAACCGGAATGGCTCAATCGGCCATGCCAAATGATAAAATCATTAAACCAGTAAACCTTTGTTTACTACGACATGTGATTCAACCATACCAATATTTGTATGGTACACTCCAGAAGAAAGTGCAGGCAATTTTTCATGCATAATTTTATTCTCCGCATTTATTATAGTAATATAAAGGTATTCAACCTTTTCCTCATTCGCAGTCTCAACATGATAGCCATTTTCGTGAATAACCTTGAAACTTGACAAGTTTTTTTGAGACTCACTACAATACAATGCATTATCAATTACCAATTTTGTAGTAATAAGGTCGCTCTTCCAGAGCCCTCAATCAATTTTGTACTACAGGATATTGTATTAACATATGCCTTTTTCATAACCAAATGAGAGAAATATTTATTTTCTTTTAGTACCGTATGAGTTGTGGCACTGTCCAGAAGGCACATATCTCTATCACTTATCTTGGATCCAACTGAAGACTGGAAATTTTTATTGATCTCATAAAATAAAAATAATAAGAAGTACGAAACAAACTAACAAAAGAAAATTTAAGTACTTCAACTTTAAGTAAGACATTAAAAACACATAACAACATTATTTATTTTCCAGTTCAATGATCAATCTTTAGTTGCGATCCCCAAAGAAGTACTCAGCTTCTAGATTAGTAATATCATCAAGCCCATCAAAAACATCATCTTTCAATGCTAAATTTGCCTCAACATTCTCATCATATTTCTGAGAAGACCCTGCCTGAACATCATCGTTGAGAGTCAAATGTGACTCCACTCGGGCATTAAAAGAGAAGGCACCACCTTTATTTCTTTTTTTTAAGAAATTTTGATACAGCCTGACAAAATGCTCAGGTGCCCGACATTCATTTTTCCAGCGACCTTTAAGGCCACACCGATGACAGTGATCGTCCTTGCCTTTTGAAGGATTATTTTGAGAACTCATATTGTTCTCCTTTTTGTTATGACCACCACCTCGATGATTATTATATCATCTTTTATCTTTGCCACGCCCACGCATATTATCATAGCCCCGATTATTTATCTTATTTCCGACTGATCGTGTGCTTCTACCCCATTTGCTTTCGGTAATGGAGCAGTTCCAGTGGAACAGACTTCATGATTTCTCATTAAAAGATCATTATGTTGCTCAACCACCAGAAGACATGAGATCAATTTAGAGTATTTCTGAAAACCCTTTTCACGGTATTGTTGATGTAATATCATATTAGAGGCATGGAAAGTAGTTAGTATCTTTTCCAACATGTCCTCATCTTTTATAGTTTCCCCACATAATTTCAATTGGGAAGTGATTCTAAATACTTCAAAGTTATACTCAATTACGATTTTATAATCTTGAAACCGTAAGTGCATCCACTCATAACGAGCCCTTATCAATACTGTTGCCTTGAGGTGGTCATACCTCCCTTTCAAACATATCCACAATTCAAGTGAATCTTTTACTGTCAAGTATTCAACCTTCGGGATTTCGTCAAGATGACGACAATGAAAAATCATAGTCTTTGTTTTATCTTGACTTGATACTTTATTTCCTTCGATTATACTATCACCGAGATCCTTAGTGGTGTTGGGTTCGAAAGTGATTATGGTGTCATGCGGAAACTTACAATTGCAAATCATGAGATCAATAAATCAAACGACAAATAAAAACATACTAAAGACATATTATTAATATTGTTTGGTCAAGCGACCTACATATTGAAAACTAATATTAAAAAAACATAAATATGTTTAGGAGAAAATCTCCTCATAAACAAGATTCTTAAACGACTACATTGTGGATGTTATTGTGTTATGCTATGAGAGGAGGGATCTTCAATTTATAGAGTTCCAAATCTTCCCTCTAAGGAAAGAATAAACCAAATATGGAAGAGAATTATATTTTCCTTTCAGAAAAAGTTCAAGTATTTATGGTAATAATTTAACTTTTCTTTTAAGGAAAAATAAACTTCAAATAAGGTAAGAAAATCACGGCAAAACCCTATCAAATCTCCCCTTTTGACTGGATTTTCTTGACAAAACTTGATATGTCTTCTTCAGTGCATGATAATCTTTATTTTCCACATAGTCTTCATCACTGCTACTTGCCATGATTAAAAATTAAGTTTAAAATATATGGGTTAAAAACGGTTTAAAAATATTTTATTTTTATTTTCAAAGATGCAGCAACATGAATGTTGAAAATATGGTTTAAATCTCTTCTCCACATGTAGCTGGACAAAAATCTTTTTTATCATCAAATTAATTGCAAATTGATTTGAAACTGCGTTGAACCTGTCTTTAACCTCGTTCCATTGGATCATGAAACCATGTGCTCTGATACCACTTGTTGGGTTCGAAAGTGATTATGGCGTCATGCGGAAGCTAATCATGAGATCAATAAATCAAACGACAAATAAAAACATACTAAAGACATATTATTAATATTGTTTGGTCAAGCGACTTACATATTGAAAACTAATATTAAAAAACATAAATATGTTTAGGAGAAAATCTCCCCATAAACAAGATTCTTAAACGACTACATTGTGGATGTTATTGTGCTATGGTATAAGAAGATGGATCTTCAATATATAGAGTTCCAAATCTTCCCTCTAAAGAAAGAATAAATCAAATATGGAAGAGAATTATATTTTCCTTTCAAAAAAAGTCAAGCATTTATGGTAATACTTTAAATTTTCTTTTAAGGAAAAATAAACTTCAAATAAGGTAAGAAAATGGCAAAATCCTAACAAGTGGGAACGTGAATTTCAGCATCAAGTACCCATGACAAATAGTTCTTTCCAGAAATGTCAAGTGCCACAATTTCAAACTTTGAAAAATTCGACATGATGAAAACTATCATAAAATAATTGAGTTAATATCATGATGTTTGTTTCTTTATAATAAATGGAAAATTAATATTTTATTAATAAAGTATCATATGAGTATAAAATATATTATATGCATAAACATGGAATGTTACAAAAATATGTAAACTCATGAAGTATTGAAACGATAGATTCAATATATATATTTTTTTAATCATTCTACCATATTTATTACTAGTTTCAATAGATATTAACCCCAAAGTTTTGTAAGAATTTCAAGTCATATTTAATACAATAATATTCTTCTTTATGACACACAAATATTTATCATAAATTTATGACAAGAAAATACTAACGAGTATTCTAACTAGCAAGTTATCATATTGCCTAGTATTTAATTTAGAGTTATAAGTTAGTAGCATATAAACAAGAGTCCGGAGCCAAAAGGGTAAGAAATTTTTTCGAAAATTCCGAAAGGACAACAAAATTAATTATCAAACCAAAAGAGCAACTTTCTTTGACGCCGTTTAAATTCGTTTAAATTAGGGTATCCGCCGCAAGGCCAATCCAATTATTTGTATTGTTGATAAATTTTAATTTATAATTTTGTAAATGATAAAAATTGATTATTTTTTAAAAGTATACTATTTGGCTTAATTTTAGGATATTCGTAAAACCTTTTAATTATAGATAGAGTTTAAATATATTATTATTATTATTATTATTATTTTTAAAAGTATACTATTATTGTTAATATTTGTTCAAACGGGATTTTCGGAAAATCAATATGAGGCCAACACAAATTTATCATTGGCTAATCATATTGATTTCCCGAAAATCACGTTTGAACAAATATTAACAATAATAGTATATTTTTAAAAATAATAACAATATATTTAAACTCTATCTATAATTAAAAGGTTTTACGAATATCCCAAAACTAAGCCAAATAGTATACTTTTAAAAAATAATAATTTTTTATCATTTATGAAATAATTTCAAAATTATAAATTATTAAAATTTATTAACAATACAAATAATTGGATTGAATAATTTTATTTTTTTAAACAAAATAATCGGACAAAAAAAGAAGAAGCCGCAAGGCACTGAAACCCATGCGCCTTGTAAGGCTAAAAGGCGGCTGAGCCTTACAAGGCTAAAAGGCGGCCGCGCCTTGCAAGTCGCATGGGGTTCCGCACCTTGCGGCGGATACCCTAATTTAAACGACGTCAAAGAAAGTTGCCCTTTTGGTTTGATAATTAATTTTGTTGCCCTTTCGAAATTTTTGAAAACTTTTCTTACCCTTTTAGCTTCAGACTCATATAAACAACACAAAAATATAAACCTGAAACATATTGATTATTATGCCTAGTAAAGTATCATAATAATACCTAAAGAAATTTATGTATGCAGTAATTAAATTGTAGATCAAAGACTTATGTAAGTCCTATTAGAGATGTTATAATCATATAAATGTATACCTAATTCGGAAAGAAAATTGATTAACTTTTAGGAAAAAAAGATAATCCCAAATTAAGTAGGTTTCAATTGGTTAGAAACTCGTGTTGATAAAGTGTTGTAAAATGAAAGGAAAAATACAATAATACTAAACAAGAAAGGAACATAAATGGTAATGAAAAGTATTAAGTAGAGAGTATTATTTGATCTCTTCAAGTGTGTATTTCACAAGGGTGAAGACTACCCTTTTATAGGATATACAAACCATCCTTTTACAACCTTTGACAAATACGTTAGTAAAATATTTAATTAATACAATAAATGGATACATTACGTTAGGGATAGATTAAGAGAAACATCCACAATTAAATGGATTTGTAACAATTTACTTTTACTTGTTGAATTTTAAAAGAGAAAAGACATAAAGTCACCACTGAAGTTGTCCCAGATTTTCAAAAAGACACATTAACTTTGCAACCGTCCTATTACCCATAAAAGCTTTGAATATAGTTGTAAAAGGGTAGTTTTGACCCATTTTCTCATCTATGAAGACGCGGTGATTCTCACCCCCTTTCACCTATTTTAATTAAATTTAAATTAATAAAAATAAGAATAACTGACCTGAATCTTAACAAAAACCCTTCCATTTGGATGTCACTCACTCTTCCTTCCCATAAACTTCATCATCTATATCCTTCCCAATACCATTTTCTTGCAGCTAACAGTAGTAGTTGTCCTATTTTAAGTTGATCTTCATTAATTTAATATGCATAATTTATACAGTATTTCTATAGTTGATCAACTTCTTTCTTTGTTTCCCCACTTTTCTTCTCTTTTTTATCTATTGTTGATGGCCTGCACTAGAATCTAGATAGTAAAAAACTACTTCTACGTCAGCCTTGAGCATTTTCAAGTTGGTATACATCTTTCCACCTTAACTCTATAAACAAATTTCCTAAATTTAAACATTTTCTCAAATCCTTTTCGAGAATTGAAGTTCAGAATCCAAGATTTTAGGAGATACATGGCTTTGAATCGGACTTAAAGCTATTAAAGAAGGGTTTAGACTATACTTGGAGAAATAGGAACTGGGTTGTTGCTTTAGGAGCTCTTGGGGTTAATGGTTATGACACTTATAGGGCTTATTGTTCACCCTCTATGGTTAGAAGTGCATTTGTTTCTTTAACTGAGATGATGTTTGATTTCTCTGATGTAATTGAAATATTTATGTTTTATAAAATATTTAATATTTATGTTTTATAAAATAAAAGTAAAAAATAATTGAAATACTTACCTTATGTGAGCGTTAAAGTTACATGACACTGTAAAAAGAGTTGCACTAGCACTGGATACAAGTTAAACTCAAAGAAAATCTATAAAATGCAAAATAAAATAAAATGACATATGGTATTTGATCAAACATCTTTTAAGTGCTCCTGGGTATGGAATCGCCTTTGTTAGGAAGCGTTTTACCTTTTAATATAGACTTTTCAATGCGAACTCAAATTTAGTCGATGCCAAGAAACATGTTGAAATTTCATCCAAATTTAATTATCCAAAAATATTTAAAAATCTATGGCCAAACGCAATTCCTTTTTGAAGTATACAGGATTGTGAAAATTAACGTTCGAGTACAACCCACAATATTTGAAAGTACTTTGAGTATGAATCAAATTAAGAGACAGGCAGCTGCAACATTGGGGTGGTGGCGCAGTTGGCTAGCGCGTAGGTCTCATAGCTTTACGAGTAATCCTGAGGTCGAGAGTTCGAGCCTCTCTCACCCCATAATAAACTTTTTGTACCTTTTTTATACGCACATCCGGGTCGGGTTCACTACACCAACCGGAAACCCGACCCGTATCCTTATTTTTGTTTTTATTATTTCCGCAGCCACCTCCAAAACCCTAAAACCCTTCCTTCCCTGTTAAATCTCTGAAAGAGCAGAGAGACAGCATATCAGCAAAAGCAAAAATGGTGAAGAAAAGCAAAAGTAAGTAATTGAATTGAATTTTTGATTCAGTTTTCCTTTGAGTTTTGATTAACAATATGTAAATGTTTTGCAGAGAGTAAGAGTAAGAGGGTGTCTTTGAAGCAGAAGCATAAGATTATAAGGAAAGTGAAGGAGCACCATAAGAAGAAGGCCAAAGAGGCAAAAAAGCTTGGACTTAATAAGAAACCTAAGGTAGAGAAAGATCCAGGAATTCCTAATGACTGGCCTTTTAAGGAGCAGGAACTCAAGGCTCTTGAGGCTCGTCGTGCTCGTGCTCTCGATGAATTGGAGCAGAAGAAAGCTGCCCGGAAAGAGAGGGTAATCACTTGTTTCCATGCTATCTATGCTTTGCCAGATTTATTTGAACTTTATATTTTAACTAGTATTAGCACATGTAATTTTGTTTTCTATTAAATTATTAAATCAAAGATAGTAAAAACGTATCCGCACTGATGTTTACATCAAACTAATAGATAATCTACTAACACTTGATTAATTCAGTCTGGAAACGTCAACAGTTGAAGAGAAATGCAGGTGTGCTTGTGCAATTAGATATTAAGAAGCAAATCTACAGTATTTTGCAAAGCTGCAAAAGGAAAAGTAGGATAATTCTGACATCAAAGCACATATCAAAGTATAATGATATTACATTAATTATAACAGTATTCTATTAGAAAAAAAAAGAAGTTCACTTGAAAAAGAAAAGGAAAAAGGCAATTAAATTTCTTCTGAATAGTTATTGAGTATGAACTTATTTTAGCTGCTAACTGAGAAACAACTTATGCTAAACCAAGAAACCTTGGTAGCAGAGATTTTAAGAGTAATTGTGGTTGTTCCAATGATAAAGATCTTGTTCATTACGAATGTCTCCCAAAGTTATTTTAACTTTTTTGCCCAACCACTTGGCAAAGCCACTTCCATCCTTTGTTTGGCCCAAAAAGTACACTATACTACAAAATCTCAAAAAAAGTCTTCTAAGAGAATAGGTAAATTATCCATGTATAGCCTCTGGTCCTTCACTATTTTCCTTTTGTCTGTCATATCTCGGGATCAACTGTATCATAGTCTACATCCTGTTCCTCGAATTTCAGTCACCAAGAGCCTTATGCCTACCTATGCAAAACAGAATCATGTATAAGATCAGTAACACCACATACTATCTTCGAATTCAATTAAGACAATTCTCTTGTTAGATTTAGTACCTGTGGTGGATCATATACAAAATACTCATTATACTCAAGAGCAGGGGCGGACCCACATGGGTTCCAGGGGGTTCACCCGAACCCCCTCGGCAAAAAATTACACTGTATATATAAGGTAAATTTTTTGTATTTCTGTAGATATATATATTTTGAACCCCCTCAATGACAAGGAGAAACTGATAGCGCAGTGGCAAGTCCCCCCTGAAATTAAGCTTCACGTCACCAGTTCGAATCCCTGTGATAGCGTTTCATTTTTTCCTATTTTAGTTTCAGTTCTGTTTTTCACGTTTTTTTTAGTTTTTTATTTATTTTAAAAAACGTGCTAAAAGTGTGGTTTTAAACCCAAAAGAATTCAAGGGTCCCATTTCTAAAGGCTTATTTACACGTTTATACTTTTATTTTTCGAACCCCCTGAACGAAAATCCTGGATCCGCCACTGCTCAAGAGGGATATCCTTGTGCTCTGATGGAACCAACTTGCCACTAGGTACTTTAATATCATTTGGTCTTGCCGGAACTATCGAAGTCGAGAAAGAGGACCTTATCTTTCTTTTGTCATAAACCTAGAGAAGCCAAATGCCATAGAACCAATCCTAGAGAAGATCATGGGGGATTTATATTTTCTCAATGCCATCTACGGAGCTTTCAATTCTTCAATCACTGACAGTCAAAATCCAATCTGAAAAATTTCTTAAATCATCCTAATACGTGCCTAACTGATTTCCTTGCAATTTCATATTCCTTGTTAGCTGTTAGACTTCACAATGGACCCATAAGTAGGCAGAATTTAGAGTAGCATTAACAATTTCTTGCCTAGTTCCTTCTCGAAAATCCAATATGCTCTACGTGGAACCAGTAATAACTTTTGCTACTTCATTAGCTTTATCGAACTCCCCTTCTGAACACAATAAAGCAATCCATGAATAATAAGAACTAAAGTCGAGCAGTTGGGTTATTTGAGTGTCTTTGGTTATTGTGGTTGTTTGATGCCTTTTTTGTTGTCCAACTCTGCATGATATGGAGTCTATATCTGTTTTGTATCAACTCTCTTCTCTCTCCTATCATAAGGCTGCTCTAATAAATTCCAAACAACACACCCTCTTCTAATAGGGAATAACATGGACCACTTCATTGAGAATATTAACTGCCTCTTGGATGCTTCCTCACCCACACAATAAAGAAAGATAACTTATAATAGACTTTGTTTCAATCTCGTTTTCAACTCTGCCAAGAAAATCAATGACAAGTTTTGATTGAAATATCTCCCTCAAAATGTATCGAGATTCTTCCATCCTTCCTTTATCACATAAGCCTCTCACCAAGTGCATGAAAACCAAGAAATCAGGTAGCGTACCTTTCGTTTTGAACTCAGGAAAGAACCCAAGAGCACCCTCCATGTCTCCGTTCTGACAATACTGTTAAGTACTCCACTGACAGTGAATTCATTTGGTGTTAGTCCTTTATCTTGTAAATCATGGTGAAGCTTCAACATTTCATGGAGTTGACCTAAGTTGCTACATCTATCAATTAATTAATTGTATATGCGAGTATTCGATCTTAAGATTCTTTAGGGACATTTCCTCAAACAACTTCCTCGCATCTTCTAAAAGACCTTCTTTTGTTAAAGTGTCAATGAGTATTACCGTATGTGATTTCTGAAGGAACTATATAATAAACAGTAAAGTCACAAACAACCGTTCAAGAACTGCTGATTAAGGTTATTTTTTAATTTTTCCTTCACAAAAGGTCTCTCTCACATCCATTTTCAAGAGATTTATGTGATAGCAAAATTGAAAACTACATGGACCTATGATATGGAACTCATGCTGATTATCAAGCTGATCAAATTCCAAAATTTTTGGAGCATTGTCATAAAATTGTCAAGTGGTTTATTATTGCGCTGCCACTTGGTTTAGTGTGGTGCTTCTTCCTCTTCTTCTAATAAATATATAGATTTAGAGGTATTTAAAGGCTTTATATCAGCTTGATTTTATGAATAAAGGATGCAAAAATGCGACCTTACAATGTTTGATTGCTGTCTACTTGTGCTGGAATTTTCAATGGAATTTATGGAGATGATATTGTGGTTCTCTGTGTCGCTGATATTCACTGTCAGCTGTTGATTTTGATATGAAAATATCTTGGTTTTATATATTTTTCTACTTAATACAAAGAAATAGAAGGGAACTTGGACTTGTTTGGAAATTTCAATGAATTTGAGATAAATCATAAACATTTAATGATAGGAATTATCTGAATTCCTGGGATCATAGAGGACCCCCCCCCAACAAAAAAAAAAAGGAAGAAGGAACTATGAAATAAAAAAGGATGTGTCTCACTCATTTTCAGGTAAGATTTACTACTTTTTTGTGTGCTCGGGGAGGGTTATACAGATAAAAATAAAAACATTAACCGGGTGGAATCAATGACTTAAGAATCTCTATTAAGGGCCTTTACAAAGGTATAGGTGGCTACTGGGCCATCTCAGCCTTGAAGTTGGAAGACCAACTCCAATGTCAACGGTGGAAAAAACTTGTGTTTGATATTGGTTTCTTTCTATTGGGGTTCTGGTTTCCTAAGTTTCCTTCTGGTGGCATTTTCTGTCCACATATTTTACCTCCCACTGATATTGTTTTCCAGGCTAAGAAGAGAAAGCTTGGACTACTGGTGGATGATGATGTGTCCAAACTGGAAGATTTGACTTCAACGAAAGAAAAAGAAGTTGGAGGAGGAAGGGTAAATGATGGCTCAGCTTCTTTTGTTAAACAACGAGGTAAGAGGAAGTTTTTTCTTTATGTTCATTATTTGTAGGTCGGCAAAGAAAGTGGGAGTGAAATTAGAGGGTTTACTCCTTTTTTCTTTCTTTGATCTTGATGCTTGATTTTATGATGTAGATAACTCTGAAAGGGCTTTCTACAAGGAGTTGGTCAAAGTAATTGATGCCTCGGATGTAATTTTGGAAGTGCTTGATGCTCGAGATCCTCTTGGTACCCGCTGTCTTGACATGGAAAAGATGGTGATGAGAGCAGGACCTGAGAAACATCTTGTGTTACTCCTCAATAAAATTGGTATTTTTTTGTTCGATTATTGTTAGCATTACCTTTATCTGCTTGGGTTTTCTTTTCTTTTACGATATACTTATCATAGATAGCTACAGTGATATACCCCATGTCTTATACTATGTAATTCAGAAAGTAAAAGGTTGTTGGTTGGAGTTTAATCATAGAAGCACAAAGAAGTGGATATTGGTAATGATGTGTGAATATATATATATATATATATATATATATATATGTAAAATAATTTCCATATCTAAATATAATATGTATGTGTATGTGTCTCAGCTTCAGCCTTTTGATGGGTCACTAATCTATATTCTGGGCTTTTTTTTTGGTTCTGGAAATGTTGCATCAGATTCCTAGATTATTGATGGTTCATACAATGTTCTGTAGAGAAACTTTGTAGGGGTACTTTTACGTTGTTACTTGGATTAGATCTTTTACTTCTCAACTATTTTCTCCAGATCTCATTCCTCGGGAAGCTGCAGAAAAGTGGCTAAAGTATCTAAGAGAGGAATTACCAACGGTTGCTTTCAAGTGTAGCACCCAAGAACAGAAGTCAAACCTGGGTTGGAAGCCTTCCTCAAAGGCTGGTAAGAGTAAGACTAGCAATCTTCTGCAGACCAGTGATTGCCTTGGAGCCGAGACACTGATAAAATTGCTGAAGAATTACTCACGAAGCCATGAGGTACTTCCAGGATCATCTTTATGGGGTTCTCTCTCTAGTTTGTGTTGCAGTTGAGTTTTGGAATATGCCTTGGAACTTCAACTTGTATACTCTTTGCACAAAGTGCTAGTAACCAATGGGTTTAATTGTTTTCTTCCGCATTCAGATAATTTCATTTGAATTACAAATGAATGCTTTTGGAACATCAAAATTCTAATGGATAAAACCAGGTGGAATTTAAAATCTACAGTAGGTCGACATTATAACCACATTTCTCAAATCCTCTCTTACACTTTGGACATTTTCAAGTCTCTTATCTCTATCAGTTGTGTGCGTGTGTTGGGTGTCTCTGAATGTGTTATAAAGAGAACTTTGCTTCTAAGAATCAAGATGAACTAGGAGACATTAAACTTCGTCATCAACATCGAGAAGTTGTTTGAGCTTCTCTGGCAAAGTTACTTGCACTTTACATGCTCTTTCAAACCTTGAACTTATCATTTGATAAAAAAAACTTGAACTCATCGTATGTGCAGCTTGTTTAGCTGTATTTAAGTGGGTCCACCTCGAAATGGCTATCTTGTCACATGTAAATGCCCAATTATACTTCTCCACTATCAACATGGGTCCGTTCTATGGTAAAATTCTTGTGCTTTTAGATGCATGAGATGAAAGGTTTTGGAGGAATAAAATAAGATGAAGAAATTTAAAGTACTTCATATAATTTTGTTTGTCTAGTTTAGTCAATCATGTTATTTTGATGTTGCAGTTTGCTTGAGTTATTCTTTGCTTCCCACTAATGATAATTCCTTGCAGATCAAGAAATCAATCACTGTAGGAGTCATTGGTCTACCAAATGTTGGTAAAAGTAGCCTGATTAATAGCTTGAAGAGATCTCACGTAGTCAATGTAGGTGCTACTCCAGGATTAACGAGATCCCTGCAAGAAGTCCAGTTAGATAAGAACGTTAAATTGCTGGACTGCCCTGGGGTTGTGATGCTTAGGTCTGCATCTGAGGATGATGCATCCATTGCTCTTCGAAATTGCAAGAGGATAGAGAAGTTAAACGACCCAATCGGTCCTGGTAATTGGATTGTGTTTTCATTTTTGCTTATGATTCTACTCTTTCAATAGTATTGATGTATCTAATTGCTAGTTCTGTGGGTTTACAGTAAAGGAGATTCTCAAACTTTGTCCAGAAAGAATGTTGGTTACCATATACAAGGTTCCTACCTTTGATTCCGTGGATGACTTTCTTCAGAAAGTTGCTATGGTTAGGGGTAAGCTCAAAAAGGGAGGAATCGTTGATGTTGATGCTGCTGCGAGGATCGTTCTGCACGACTGGAATGAGGGTATGTGTGAATACCATTTAGTTCCCTTCTAAAGAATTGAACTTCCAAAATATGAGGAGTTTCATGCTCATAGTGAAGGCACCATATTATTAAAATCTGATGTCCCATTGACGCATTCCAGGGAAAATTCCATACTACACCTTGCCCCCAACCAGGAACGAGGAGGAGCATTCAGAGGTCAAGATAGTTTCAGAACTTGGGAAAGAATTCAACATCGATGAAGTTTATGGAAGTGAATCCTCTATTATTGGAAGCCTGAAATCTGTCAACGATTTTAACCCAGTTGAAGTTCCATCAAATCGGCCTGTTAGCTTTGATGATAACATGCTAGAGGTAAATGATTTCCCCATTATACTTCTAGGAATGCCATTTGTACTTAATTACTATTGTATTCTGTAATTGCTGTTTCTGAACTTCAAATGTTATCAATAAAATGATTGCATCTAGTTTTGTGATTTAAAGGCTGCTTCGACTATTAAGTCATTTTTTTTTTCCAATTTTTCTCCCAATAACTCTGGTTACACTTCATCTTTGAATGCTCTTTGAACCCAATTATCATATCAGACCATTTTTTTGTTTTATTTTTTTCTGCATTCTCCATTTATGATCATGATTGTCACATCTATAGTCAGCTTTAATCTTTTTCAAACAAAGTCTGAATTATGTTTGCCTATTTACACATTCCAGGACAATTTGCAGCAGCCATTGGCTGAAAGCGATAATGCCACAGAAAACCTTGTTAGTGAGAACGGGGATGAGCCAATGGATTCAGGAGAAGGTGATGGAGCCCAGACGAGGGGCAAAAGTGCTAGTAGTAGACAAAATGAGAAGTTATACGGTGAGGAAGGCATGTTGAACACTAAACAGAAGAAAGCTGAGAAGAAAAGGAGGAAGAAAGACAAGCCCTCAACTGCCACTGATATGGATGGCGATTATGACTTTAAGGTAGATTATATCAAGAAGGATTCTGCTACAGATGATGCCGATGAAGTTGTAGCAACTGATGAAAGTAAGAATAACAGATTTGAGCTGCCATCTGGGGTTGAGTTTGATAATGAATGACGATAAACGCCCAGCTAGGAACTATGCTTAAAATCAGTTTTTGTGGTTGCTGAATTTTTGTTTGCCCTGTAAAATATATTTGATACCAGAGACCATCTTTTCTGTTGTACTAAAGTGAGGCAATTATATATCACGAGAAACATTTTTGTCTATTGCATCTTGTTTCTTTGCTCAGCTTAGTTTGTCTCATAAGTTAGAGACAGAATATGTAAACGAGTCCACAGACTAATTTGTAAGTCACAAATTGTCTTTCTGTTCTGTAGATTAGAGAATTTCTTGATGTGGTGATATCTTCATCTCTATAATACAAATTTTTGCACCAGTAATGTGACTTGCAACATTGTTACTAGAATTTATTAAGTTTTATCAACAATGCAAACTGAAAAGGTACAATATTTATGGTGAAATGATATTCACAGAGAAAGTCCTATTTCCTCTTCCACAAGTATCATACTGTTCCATTGAACAAATCTAAACTAGGTATAACAAGATTTCGTCACAAGGATGAATGTAATACAACTACAGTATCAGTCTCCATTTGATGCCCCTAGCTCAGGGTCCTTGGCAGGCTGGGAATTTATGTTTGTTTGTGGACTAGCTACATTCCCAGAAGCTGAGGCTGCAGTTGCTGTCGATGTGTCTGCTGCATACGAGTTGGAAATACGTCCTTGTGTTTCCATCGTTTCACGTGCTGCTTTCTCTTTGGCTTGTTTGGCTCTTTCAAGAACCTCCTCCTGTTTTTGCACAAACCATTGAGGTTACACATTTCTGGCAAAGTAGTCTATAAACTTTATTACTAAGTTTTTTTCTGGGTGGAAACAACCCTGGACATCCAGGAATCATAAACAAGAATTTCATCATTACGATGCTTAGCCTGTATATAACATAGTAAAGATACACAGGCTGATTGTGTGTATACCAAGAGGAAACATTATGCAAAATTTTAGCCTTTTCTAATTTTACAGGTTTTCTTGTAGTTGTTGGTAAATGCCAATATAAAGCTATTAAATATCATCATTGAATGAGGACCTCCAAAGTAAAATAAAACAAATTGCTCAAACCATTCATATTAATTAATCTAACTTATAGCATCTAGTTTTCCAACTTGAACTACTTAATACCTGAAAGTCCTGAACTTGCTTTTGTTGCTCTGATTGCAATCTGCCAACTGTACTTAGGAACTCCCCTACTGTAGACTCTATGCGCTCAGTAACTGCTTCCGCCAGAGCTTTACCTAAGAAGAACGCATCAAGGATATTCTTACTCTCATTTTCACCTGCAAGAGAGATGATTTTAGTTATTGGAAGATATGCAGGAATCTAGCAAAGACTAATGAAACAACAAATTAGTGACTAATTTCATATTCAAAAGGAAACCCGATGACACCCTCTGCACACCCAACCAAACCAAAGCAAGAGGAAAAAGAAAGTCTAGGGAAGCCAAAAAGAAATGGGAAGAACTAATGAAAGGTGTATTCTCAGTTTCAAGTTACAAAGCAAGTCCTCTTTGAACCGCTAGTACAAATCATAAAAAATTGGGGGCTCTTCAAATGGAGCAAAGAGAAAATTTATTCCAAATGAAGGGAGATGTCCCAAGTCAGAAGGACCATACAATAGGCAAGAACTACCAAGGCAGAAGATGACGTTGCAGTCAGCAGAAGTTTGCATTCTGGACACAAAAATGAAAGAATGAGCTACTCTATTAATTCTAATTGATCATTATGTAGAACTTGTATATCGAGGAACGCGTAGGCCTTAAGGTGCTTCTCTTTCTCTGTTGAACATCTTGATGATTCATTCTACTTGGTTACTTCATGTGGTCACTATTAGATATCCTAGCTATAGAGTCACAGTCATAGCTTCTAAGATCTAATTATACATATCACTCTGACCAGCCACATGACTACCAAATAGGTACTACTTAAACACAAGGTAGGACATAGTTAATAATACAGTCCAAAGGCTTCGACTATTACCCAACATCCATAGCTTAAATATACCCTATGACTAGGCAGGATATACTGTCATTCCTTCATATCACCTTTGCTAAAAAATGTTTTTCAGCATACAAGTAGCACAACACCACACCATATTAGTTCCAAGGACGAAGACTAGAGCCAAATATGAGTAATGGGCGATATTCCCTACTGAATAACAAAAAATTATAATGATATAGCAGTGGAGAAATGATCAGACATAATTATAGCAACCCAATTCAAGTTAGCCAATACAGTTTTTAAAGAAACAAAACTGAAACAAGAATTCTTTGTCCCTCCCTTTGTACCAAGAAGCAAGTCCAAAACATGAGTGTAATGGATTCGTCTATTATAAGTTACTCCTCTGACTTATATTACGCGACACCTCTTCCTTTTTAGTCTATGTTAAAAGAATGACATCTTTTTCTTCTTTGAATTTGTTTAAATTAACATCCCCATTTTAACCTTAGTGACATGACTTGTGGACCCACTTGATGTAAAGTTCAGGCTTTTACAATGAGAGAAAAAGAAAGACATGTGAAACCCTCACCAAGCACTCATTTAATAGGATAATTAGGGTACTTAGCATATATTTGGCTTACATGTCAAACAACTTCTTCAATTTATTAAACTCCATATCCGGTCAAACACCTACATATAACACAAGGGAAGGAATATTAGTTATGAAGATATCTCAGACATCTTGAATAAGGAGATGGGACGTGTTTGATAGTTGGAGTTTTATCTCTAGGAAGGAAGACACTATTGGGAAGCTCACTCTAGGTCGGGCTCAAAGCAGAAGGTCGAACCTAATATCTCACAAGAACCATAAAGTTAAAACTAATCGATATAGACATGCGAAGATTTTTTTTTCTTTTTTCTTAATTCTCCGGGATCAATAGTGATTACTTGTTTTAGACAAGTTTCCTTTGAAGTAGATATGACTACCAAGTATATCTGGTATCTTACTCCTTGCGACTCAAGTCCCCAACCAACCAGTTAGACAATTTGCAAAAGGAGAAACCATAACTTATCATCATGGATACCAAAAGCAAGAGACTGGATCCAAGATCTTCAGTCGGTACATTTTCAGTCACTGATGCCACATCAACAAGAAGTTTTAAGTCAGCAAATGTGCAATACCACAACACAGCAGCAGACCTACATTATGACTACAGGGTGCACGTGCACCCATAATCGGTGGCTCAAGAACAGAAATGTGTGTAGGAAACTGTAAAAAAAGGTGATACTGGAAAAGGAGGTCCATCCTCAAAATGCACTCATGGGTGCATCTGGCAAGAAGCTGGTCCTTTGTTCTTTAATTGCACATCAATCACAAGTTAAATTCATGTCTTGCACATAGCAGCTCTTTCTTTCTTTTCCTTTTGTCACTTCTATTTGGCACTCAAACTCTAATAAGAGAGACTGCTCATGGCAAGTGTGAAAGTGAGGATTGATACACAAGTCGTTCCCGGTAAAGGAAGTTTCAAGCATCTTGGGTCAATAATATAAGAAAATTTGGAGATTGTTGATGACGTTAGTCATCGTATTAGAGCGGGGTGGATGAAGTGAAGGCTCGCATCCGGTGTCTTGTATGATAAGAATGTGCCAACAAGACCTAAAGGTAAGTTTTATAAAGTGTTTATGAGACAAACTATGTTGTAAAGGGCAGATTGTTTTATCAAGTGTTTATGAGACAAACTATGTTGTAAAGGGCGGATCGTTGGCCAATCAGAAACTCGCGCATTCAGAAGATGGAAGTAGCAGAAATGAGAATGTCGAGGTAGATGTGTTGGCATACTAGGAGAGATAGGATTAAGAATGAAGATATTTGAGACAAGGTAGAAGTGACTTTCGTGGTGGACAAGACGAGGGAGGCAAAACTGAGATGGTTTAGGCATGTGAAGAGGAGATACACCAATGAGAAGGCGTGAAAGGTTGGCTATGGTGGATATGAGGAGATGAGTTAGGGCAAAGAAATATTGGGTCAGGGTGATAAGACAAGACATGGCTCACTTGCAGCTTATCGAGAACATGACCCTAGATAGGAGGATATAAAGGTAGAGGATTATGGTAAAAAGTGAGCAGATAGTCGAACATTGTCTAGTTTTCCTTATTATTATTATTATTCCTCTCCTACATTCTCATTAATATGCTTCGATTGTAACATTATTTGTCGTTTCTATTATTCTCTTCTCATTTATTTTTAGTACGACTTCTTCATTATTCTATTTTCATTCCATACTTGATTTTGATATGTTTTAGTTAAGTTGAAGGTTTATCAAAAACTTCTCTACCTTCACAAAGTTAGGAATAAATCTACATACACACCACCCTTCCCAGACTCCACTTGTTAAATTACATTGGATATGTTATCGCTGTTATTGTACTTCATTAGACATGATTATTTGTGTTTGGTATACTACATATTAACTTATTTCTTTTGTATACAATTTTTTCCAAGACAAACCCTTTCCATCTTTTCATTTACTTCAAGCCCTACCACTGCCACAACAATTACTGGGTGACAGTAATATACACAAGTACTTCCTTAAAAGGCTAAACACAAATACATGTTTAAAAGATTGTTGAAAAAAAATAAAATAGGACATACCAGGAGGAGGGTTGGAGCTGAAATTACAAGTGAAAGTGAGTGGTGCAACATTTCCACTTCTGTTTGTGGTTGGAAAAGAGGAATTCCATGGGGGAATGATGCAATTACGTTGGAGCCGATGAGTAGGAGCAGGAGAAGGAGAATACAGTGAGGAAATTGTGAATACACCACTCATATTCTCACTTGGAATTTCAGATCTGATTGATGGACTGATTTTCGATGGGATTTTCTTACCTGTGGTGGGCTGCTCTACTCATACATATTCTTCAAATTTGTTTTTAACTTTAGTACTAATATTTCTATTCATTCTTTCCACTCTTTTTTTGGTAAGAGGAGTAGGTGAAGATAAATTAAAGAAAAAAGAAAAAACTATCTGAAATTAAATAAAAAAGCAATAACTTCTTGATATTTTAAAAGATATTTTGTAATTTGAGTAATGTTTATGACATTATAATTACTATATCTTAATTTTAATATTAGCAAATCCTTATACTTCTTCAATTAAAAAAATATTAAGTATATTCTATTTCATCAGGAAAAAGAATTTCATCATTAAATAACAATTAATGATCATTTCAATATGTAATGATGTGTTATAATAGTTTTATCAAGAAAAAAGTTGTGTTTTAAAAAAAGAAATAATAATTGTGCTTAATGATGGAGGTGATAGTGTCTAGTTAATCTTGTCACATTCTATTTTTTCAAATAGGACGTAGCTTCGTCGGACTCAACAAAAATAATTTATTTAAATTTTTTGGAGTATTACAGTTGTCGCCTAATTTTAGAAAAATTTAAAAACCTATTAAATAAGAAACTGTATCTACGAAATCAATTAGATTCTAGGTAAGAGTCTAAGATATTCCAAAGAAAAATTATTAACACCTTTCAAAATCCACAACTATGAATCTCGATTGAACTCATTTTTTTCGATTGAGGAGATGATTCTTTTTTTTTTTCACGAATATAATAACCATAAAATACGTACAGAGAATAAAGTAAAGTATTAATAAAAGACGACCTAATATTTGCATATCGTCAATAACATAGATCAACAAGAAGAAGTATTTAGAAAAATATTCAAAATGCCTTTTGAATGTCTTCCTCGGGAAGTAGCTCTGAGTACCTACAAAAACACTTAGTAAAAGTGTTTGTAATGAATACATATTGATCAAACTAAAGTAAGGAAATGATAACAAAAAAATAAAATTCAACTTATGTATGTGTCATGAGAGGCCTTGAAAATCAATTAAATTTCTTCATCGGCCAAGTATCGTAGTATCTTGCTCAAATTAGTTACTCCCTCCGTCCACTTTTATTTGTCATGTTGCGCTTTTCGAAAGTCAATTTGACTAATTTTCAAAGTTAAATTAGATTATATTAATTTGATATTTTAAAGAAAAAAATTAGATATTCAAAAACTATACGAAAAACACTATAAACTGCAATTGTTTGCATACCAATATGATGAAAAAATATCTCATAAAATGTTAGTCAAAATTTTTATAGTTTGACTCTAAAAAGAAAACTATGACAATTAAAAATGGACGGAAATAATAATATCCAAGAATTATAATATTAAAAAATGTGGAAAACAAATCAACACAAAACCAAACACGAATGTTACAACAATTTCATAGTAAGATAACAAAGAACGGAGCAACAATAACAAAACTAAGGCAACAACCATAATGAAAATAACAAATATTTTTTTTAAATTTAAAGCAACAATAATAAGAATGATAAAACTATAGTGACATCTAAAACAAAAAGAATCATCGACTTGAATTTGCAATTGATAAACAAAAGCAGTTCTCAAGATAGCCGCAGTTGAAAATCTAATTTTATCTAACTTGTTGGAAAAGATGGCCACGCCAGCAGTTGGCCAACCCCTATCGATAGAGGTTGCGCTAGTCATTACCATCACCAATCCAACACCACCAAGTATCATACACAAATACCGTAAAATCAATACAACCACAATATAAACTTTTACCTTTGAAGTAAATTGCTTACCTTTATGGAGAACCACGTATAATACGGGAATAAGATGAAGTAGATCAGATGGTCATCAATGAGGACTTACAATATATATATATCGTGATTGAAAATTTTTCATATGTATGGCTTGAGATTCAGGATCTACGAAAAATAATTCTAAAACAATGTGATTTGAAGGGAAAAGTGAACATAGGATTATTGAGTAATATGTATCTTCTCATCGAGACCACACTTTTGGAAGATTATGCTAGCCTATTATCCAAGCCACAGTTCTATATTACGCAAATACTAGCCTTACTCAATGTGAACACTTAAATGAGACCTTTTGTTTGATCTAGAGGTGAAGACATCAATAACTATTGCATGAATATCTTTTCCGTCATTAAATCAATTTTCTTTGAAAAAAGAACGTTGTTTCGTCTAACAACATTTGTGGGGAAATCATTACAGGTAGATCTGGCAACTCAAAAAAGAAGGAGACTTGAGAAAATTGAACCAAAGGTATCATTTAAGTCTTCAATTAAGTATTGATGACTATTTTGATCAAGGAAGAGTCAAAGACACTTAAATATCAGATTAAGTTAATTAGGGATTGAATTAACATTTTCAAAAACTTCTAATATTTTAAAAAATATAAAACAATTCACATTTCTCTCCACTTTCTCTCTCTCAAGCGTTTATCTTCTTCTCCTCTCTCAAACGTCTCTCTCTTTCAAAACTCAAATCTGCTCCGTAGATTGTTGATTAGTGTATTATGTTGTATTTATTTAATTCATTGCTATCTTTTTTTAATGATGCACAAATCAATTGTAATTTTTTCCCTTATTTGTAGATAAAATGACTTTCAAAATAAAAGCAAGTGAATCAACCTCTGATAAATCAAGTAAAATAGCTAAAGTACAAACACCATTAGAAGAACTTGCTGAACAAGTTCTTTCACAAACAAATAATGTGTTACCTTCTGTAGATGTACAAAAAGAGAATGAAAATGTGGAAAGAGATAATGAAGGAAAATCAATTAGAAGTTTTAGAAAAAATGTAGAGCAGAAAGATGAAAATAAAAATGAGGAAAATGAATAAATGATGAAGATAAAGATAATGAAAAAAATTTGAAAATGATAAAGAAGATGAGGAGGAAGGTGAAAAAAAAGTGTGAAAGGAGATGAAGAGGAAGAAGAAGAAGATGAAAATGAAAGTGACGAAGGAAATGATATTGAAAGTGGGAAAGATACTGAAGAGGAAACTGAAAAGGATGATGAAGATGAAAGAGATAATGATAATATTGATGATGATGTTGAGGTATCGATGAGCGATCGTGAACGCAGATCGAAAGCCCAACATGATGTTGTCAAGTTTTTTAGTATTGACAAATTCCAGGTGATGATGCCTATAGATAACCCTACAAATTTGGCTGGTGATTTGTTGTAAAATCAGTCGTGCATATGATTTGATGACTTTAGAAAGACATTAAGGGATGAAAATTGGAGGATTTCTTTAAGTCCAGCTGTTCTGGACACTTTATTGATATGTCAGAGGATAACAATGTACACTTTCAAATGACCAGGGTGTATGATCGTCTTAAGCTCATGATCAAGTATAAGGGTGATGATTCTTTGAAGGATGAGAACAAGAAGATAAATGATATTTGAATAAACTACTTTGGAATGCCGATTTGTTTTAGCATGATTTTTTTTTTCTTCATAGTGACTGAACTGAGATGCCATCCTTCTTCTGAACCTCTTCCGAAAGTTACACCTTTAAAAAAGCCAAGAGAAAACAAGAATCTAAATCAGTTAAGGCTGGAAAGAAAGGCAAATTACCAACCAATACAGCCTCCAAAATCAACAAAGGCAAAATAAATAAATAAATAATGAGAATTAGTTGTTGACCATTATTGGATGCAGTTATAAAGCCAAAGATTTATCAGCAGATCTCAAGAAAAAAAAGGTTTTGAAGAAGCACACAGAGCGATTGTGCTTAGTTTGGTTTGTGCATGCCATTTCATGGGCTAAAGACATCAACAAAGTCATAGATCTTGAATTGTTTGTGCTTGCTCAGAATTTGAATGCGTTAAACAATTACCCATGGGGTTATGATATTTATTTCTTGACTGTCAAATATTTATTGACAAAGTTATTATCAAAGACGAACAATTTATATGGCTTTTCTTGGACTTTCAGCTATTTCTGTACTGAGAGAATTGAGTAGCCAAGCAATAATCATATCGTTGCAGCACAAGGAAATTAGGATTCCTCTTTTCCAATTACCATAACTGGATCCATCAAATATGACGTTTACAAGATGCATACCAGGTGCATCAGAAGCAGAAAGACAATAAGTATGTGATACATCAATCTTGTTGGGATCTTCTATACTTGTGTTAGAAGCTTTTGGATCTGTGTTGTCACCCATTCCAGATATGTATTACTCAAGAAAAATATTTCGAAAATGTAAAAAGAAAAGTTATGGCTCTGGTACCATGAAGAAAAACAAGAAGAAGAGACTGATTTGCAGAGATAAAAATCTCTATTTTTCTACGTATATTTCTGTACAAGAGCTGGTGCATTTATACAGACTAAAACTTGAAGAGCAATCCACTAATCTAGCATACTCTCTAACTGACTGAATAATAATCTAACAAACTCTCCACTATCTAACAAACTCTCTAACTTGATTGAATAATAATCTAACAAACTCTCTAACTAGACTAAACAAACAAAAATGCTGAAAAGAAAAATATACACAAGTTACAAATACTGTTCTGCCCTCGATACAAATCAAGTAAATCCATTTTTTCCAATATGTGCTTGAGACTCTGTTGGAGGTGGAGATTTTCCGGCAACACCTATACAATCTCTTATCCCCACCTTTGTCCCCTAGCCTGACATACCGTCATTCGAAAGCTGCCTTAGACTTTCTAATTTTTATATAATGTAATACAAGGAGCGGAAAAAGGCCATTAGAGTTGAGGTACCTGCTTGCATTTTTTGGGACTGTGTGGAAATAAAGAAATTACAGATGTTTTACATTGTAATAGTGTTAGTGTAAATTGTCTGTTGATCTTGATGTAGCATGTATTACAGATTTCATACACTCTCCTGCAAGTTTAAATTAAAGGAATACGGATGAAATCCATTTTGCTATAAATATACACACCCGCTAGGTGCATTTTAATGAAATTTTACCTTATCCGGGAAAAAAATATTTTAAGGTTTCAATCCAAGTGATATTTTAACACATCAGTGAGAAACCTACATCAACATAATGCTAATTCGCTACAAGAACATCTGCGCATCTGAAAATAGTAAATCCGAGGACTAACACCTGGCATCGATACTATTGATCAATGGAAATAGTTATAGTTGGTATAATACATAAATATGTCCATTAACTTGGTGTCAATTGACATCTATGCCCTCCAATTTTAGTAAACTTGTATAAGATTGAACAAGTAGATACACACATCATACGTCGCATAGTATAAGTGTCTACTTGTGCATATCCAAAGGAAGAGGACATAGATGTCATATGAGTGCCAAGTTAAAGGGCACGTTTATAATTTTATGACATTATAGTTATTGTAACATCCCAAAAATTTCTAAGTTAAGACTCGAGTCATTCTAAATATTTTTAGGTGTTAAGGTCACTAGATGTAACATCTCGGATTTCAAAAAAAAAGAAGAGAAATTCGTTCAAGTCACCCATCAGTTTTTAATTTTGGGTCAACTTCAATCGAACATATATTTTAACACATAAATAGTTAGGTGACCCATAACCTACCAAATTGAAGGTCTTTAAGTCCTCTTTCCAACGTCGCCAAGTTTGCTAAATTTCGAGCTCGAAGTAAAAAGTTATGCTCGTTTGAGTGAAGCCTCTCTATTTAAGGTATTTCATCCGTTTTAGAAAAAGATATTTTGGTCTTTTCCTTTTCCTACTAAGCCTAGCCACGTTTTTACTCACCAAATTAAGGGTCTAATCAGATGCTAAACCATTCTTTGTCGTTCCTAAACATTTAGAAAAATAAGAGAAGAGTTCAAGAGGAGAAAGAGCTAGGTTTTGAGCGTTCGTCAAGATCATGTCGATTTTCGCCAAGAACATTATTCTTTCCAGGTATGTAAGGCTTCCCACAGTGTTGGACTTGTTCGTCCTCACGCCATACATATAATTCATCCATGAAATTGTTATATTAAGAGATTCTTGAGTAGTTCTTGATTTTAGTTTCATTCTTTAACAATGGAGGTTTTGAGTTTCTTGGGTTGAGGATCTTGAGTATGAGTTTTGATTCTTGATAGGAATTGTGTGAAATTTCTATGAATTCGTGTTGGGTTTGTGAATCAAAAAGAGTTTGGAAGAAATCATTCGATTCTAGATGAGTTAGGACCCAAAATTGAGTAGAAAAATTCGTTGGATTTCGAGGGAAGGACTGGGGCGACGCGCCACCAATACGCCAGGAGTGCTAGGGCGATGTGCCACTGATACGCCAGGATCGTCTGGTCCCTTTTTCTTCCGTGCTTCTTTCCGAATGTGTTCCATTGAATCGTGTCTACGTTCTCTTCTTGATATTAACTCTTAAAGTCTTCATTAACCCTTGAGAGTTCCTACATGTTCTAATCACATGTCTTAATTTTCATTCAAAACTAAAGTAAGTTTACGAGAAAAGTTCAAGAGCTTTTATTGAGTTCTGAGTTTCTATATTGTTATTGAGGTCCTTGAGTTAATTCGTTCATGTCTATATTTCTGCATGAACCCTATGAATTGAGTATTCTTGATATGAGTAGTATCTTTGAGTTCTGAATTCTTGAGTCCTGGAGTTCTGAGTATTGAGTTTTTTATATTGTTATTGAGATCCTTGAGTTGATTCGTTCATGTCTATATTTCAGCATGGACTCTATTTTAAGTTATAAATTTTGAGAATCTTTTAAAGCCAACGATTGTGTTTTAAACTGAGTTTTTGAGGAAGTAAAGAGGAGTTTGAGAAAGAGTATAAGGGAACTAACTATTTCCTATATGTTTCATTTTTACATGAAGAAATAGAGTATTATTTTGAGAAAGGAGAAACTTTGATTTCTGAACGAGTTTATGAGTTCAAAGATATTCCAGAGCAGTTACATCTTTTAAGATGATAGTTTGAGCAATTATCTCAAACTAGAGAAAGAGTATATATATATATATATTATTGAGAGTAGTATTGAGCACCGATATGGAGATGAGTTTAGACAACTCAAAATCCTCATAAACCAGATTATAAAGACAGAAAACTGAATTTAAACTTGTATCGCTGCACAATCATGTCAACTAAAATGACCTTCCATGTGAAAAAAACTGAATTTAATTTGTTCCTCGATATTTCTTTACCTTCTACATAATTTGCTGGTCCCTTCTGAAGTCAGGACTAGGATTTTACATATTCAGTCCACTCTTATTCAATTTACGAAGCTTTCCTTTCTTTCATCAAACTAGTTTTTGAGAACATGCATTTGTCCCTTGTAATTACAATAAGATTTCTATTTATTTTTTTTAAAATGAATTTCAAAATAGAAAATATACGTGTATTTCACGCTACTTAGTATAAATATTTGTAAATGATTTAAATACAATCACAATATGTATAAATAGTTATTCATAAAATTAAGTAATCAAAAGAGAAGGAGTGTAACACCAAATTAAAACTTAACACCAAATGGACAATCTGACAATCATATCAAATAGTTTTAAGAAATTGTAGATCATTTTGATATGTAGATTTCACATGAATTATTAGTTGTGAAGATGTCACATAATATTTGAAGAGAATATATAAATTTTTTATCAATATCCATTACATTAATATACCCATCACAATAAATTGTACAACTTCAGATGTACATTATGTTCATCCCACAAATATTCGAAAATAAGATGAAATAGAGTAGACTAAAAATAATAAAATAGCTAATGAATTCTAAAACTTTTAAATAACAAAAATTAAAGAGAGAAGCAGTTCCAGTTTAAAAGAATGGAGGAACTTCCTCAATAACTAACAAAAACATAAATAGATTTACCTCTTTTTTGTTGTACGTGATGAGCAAATACATCTATCAGCAATTATCCATCAACAATTATATATCAATAATCATCCATCAACAATTATACGTCGGAATAACTAAGTGTATGCATTAGCATAAAGTGATTTTGAAAACAATTTTTTGATACTTATAATTATAAGTCATTTAAAAATTGATGATATACATAACATCCATGAGAATTAGATAGGTTAAAGTTGAGATATGTAAAGTTTCTGACTAAAATCTAAATATGTGTGCCATATTAAGATGTCTGGTAATTCAAAGGACATTTTTGTTTCAGTTTTTTAAAGGATGTCTGGTAACTAAATATTTTTCTCATACTTGTCTCATTTTAATCCCTAAAGTCGAATCTCCTTCTTCATTTGATGAGTTTAGGCCTTTAAGTTTGAGTAACTTTTCTACCAAAATTATTTCCAAAATACTTTCTAAAAGATTGAAGGATGGTACTAGAAAAGGATTTTTCACCTCTTCACATCCCCCTCTTTGTTTATCCTTGGATCAGAGGTCCTTTCTAGACTTCTAAACAACCTCTTTGATAATCCTTATTTTGTAAATCATAAGGTTCCTAAAGTAAATCACCTTGCTTATGCCGATGACATTGTGATTTTCTGTGGTGGCAAGTTGATCATGAATCAGATTAAGCTTTATTCTGGCCAAAAGGTTAATGAACACAAAAGTTTTTTCTGTACGGCCCCTAAAACTTCTATTTCTAGAGTCAACAGGTTGATTGATAAGACAGGTTTCAAACATAAGTGTTTTCGTTTCACCTATCTTGGATGCCCTCTGTACATTGGAAAAAAGAAGCAGGAATACTTTGATGATTTACTCAATAAAACTATCAAGAGAATCTCAAGTTGACAGCATAAACTCCTTTCTTATGGTGGTAAGTTCACTCTGATTCAACCTATTCTTTATGCTATCCCCACCTACACTCTAGCTGCTCTAACCCCTCCAAAAGGCACCATTAATAATAAGCATTTGGCAAGATTCGAAAACAATGACAGGCAAAAATATCATTGGAGCTCTTGGCCCAACTTATGTTGTCCAAAAGAAGAGGGTGGAATTGGCTTAAGAAATTTGAGTACCATCAGTGATTCACTAGCTTATAAAAGGTGGTGGAACTTCACAACTCTTTGGGCCACTTATATGAATGCTAAGTACTGTTCCAGAGTTCATCCGGTAGCCAAGGGCTAAGAGCTCTAAACAGTCTCATACTTGGAGCAAGATGTTTAAAATCAGACATAGTGTGTCGAGAATAACATTTTATGGAAAATTCATACGGGTAATGTCTCTAGGTGGTGGGATAATTGGATGGGAAGTGGTGCCCTATCTAATATCCTCCCACCACCTTCTCACTATAACAAGGACAAGGTTAAAGACTTCATTCACGAGGGAGAGTGGGACTTTGATAAACTATCAGACATACTTCCTCCTCAAGTTGTAAATCAGATTGTGAACATCCCTATAGGTGATCCCAATCAACCGGATTATGCTATTTGGATTCCTAGTGAAGATGGACATTTTACTACTAAAAGTGCATATGTTGATTGTAGTAATACCAGGGAAAAAAATGACATGAGAAACAAAATTTGGCATGGAAAAATTCCTTTCAAAAAATGTCATTCTTGACATGGAGATTGGTACAAAATAAACTGTTGGCAGATTTGTCCATAACATTGATTCTAATTGTGTTTGTTGTATGAATATGAAAACTGAGACCATTAACCATGTATTTATGGAAAAAAATTGGAGGCCCTTTGGGCATTGATACGAGGGCCTCATCTACTATTAACCTTCTAAGGACTTGGTGGAATGTACAAACTCATAATTCCATACATACTCTACCTATCTTGATTTTCTGGGAAATCTGCTTGTAAATATGGGGATCAAAAGAAGACGTGGTATATAACCATGGAAAATCATGTATGGTGGAATTTGAAAATGTCTTTGAGAATGACTTTTCCCTCTTTTGATTCTTGGAGAGATCTTCTAAACAAGGTGGAAAGCTTAAGACCATATATTGTCCACTGGAACACACTCAATATTAATTGTGTTAAAATAAATACTGATGGAAGTTTCTCTTCTGGCAATGCAGGTTTAGGAGGGATCGTACAGGAAGGATGATTATGGCCTTCTCCATGCTCTAGTAACAATCTCGCAGAAGCTTTGGCGGCTAGATTTGGAATCCTATGGTGTTTGCAGCAAGGATTTTCACAATTGCTATCTTGAATTAGACTAAAAAATGGTGGTTGATATGGTAAGGAATGGACAAGCCTCCAGCTTGAAAATCAAAGGTGTTGTGGAAGACATCATACAAGCTGTTGCTAAGATGAATTGTCATTGTTATAGGGAAGCTAATCAAGTTGCAGATGCATTAGCTAAACATGCTGTTATTTCTAATGAAGCTCATATGTATCACGACTGCAGTGGGCTCATATCAATTACACAAAATGCAAATGCCTAGTATTAGAATTAGGTATGACAAATCTTTTTTTTTTAGTGAAGTGATTTGGAATTGTAATCTAACTTTGAAGTTAAGATCTTCCCACTTATAATAATATATGATGATTCATACCGTTTATCGCATCTTCTTCTACTCCATTAATTTAGAAAGATTCCTCAGCATAATATCAACTCCCATAACTGTAGAATATGATTATGTTACTCAGTAATCTAATCTATTAGTCACATTAAGATTCGATCGATGATATCTATGTAAATATAGACTTTGACCATCTTTCTCCGACTACCACTTCAGACTCCATTATTAAATAGTTAAGTCACAGTTGCTAACTCCAATTTGAACTCCTAAACTGTTTTGTATTTATAAATAAATGTACAACAACACCTCTGCAGAATGATTTTAACTCAAATTGCATACATAACGTACAAAATAAGGACTAACCTTGCACTATTTGCACTCTTCACTAGAAATCGCATTAACGTGCAAAGAATAATTCAATCTTGCACCCTTTTAACAAACCATTCCAAAAAAAATCTATTTTCATATAGCTGAATGAGAATTGAACCATAGATAGATGATGTTGCAAATTACTTCCAAAATAGGAAGTTAAATACCAATTACCCTACAAAAATCAGCTAAATTTGACAAACAAACAAATAACCTCAAGCCAAAATTTAGTCAACTTTCTTTTATAACCTCAAAGTCACTTAACTATTGATATTTCATTTAGAAAGTCACCAAACCAATTTAAATAATTTTTTAATTTAATTTTATTGGAATACAATTTTTGTTTTAAGCAATTTTTTTAATAAAAATAAATAAAAATGCTCATTTTAATTACTCATTAAATTTTATTAAAACACAATTTTTGGCAAATCAATAACAGAAGTATTTCACTTTGTGCATGAAATTATTAACAATTTCCTGTAGTTCATATAATCAATCTCATTAATAGACGTATTTCTTAAATCATTATTCTAAACTACTAATCAATTTGAACAACATTCTAATCTATATCTATACTACCTTAAAAGCATGAACTCCCAAACTTGAAAGTTGAATTACTATAATACCCCCAATTAAAAATACTTAATTTATTTTATGTATTAATTTAATTAATTGTATTATATTAAAAGTAGAAATTTTTCACATTAAAGGATTGTGACTTTTTCAATGAGTTGTGACTTTTTCAAAGGGTGGTGACTTTTTTGACGGGTTGTGACATTTTCGATGAGTTGTAACTTTTTCGAAGGGTTGTGATTTTTTCAAAGGGTTTTGACTTTTCTAAAGGGTTGTGCCTTTTCCGATGAGTTGTGACTTTTCCAAAGGGCTATAATTTTTCCGATGAGCAGTGACTTTTTCAAAAGGTTGTGACTTTTCGGATAAGACACAATTAGCACCTATTCATACTACTATTTGATAGCTATAAATAGAGGGGTTTCCTCTCACTTTTAAACTACAATTTTTTTAAGTTCTCTACTCTTTTTCTTCATAAAAAATCTCAAGTGTTATTTGCAATAGTGGAGTAAGTTCAAAACTCAACGAAATTCGCGGTACCACATAAGAAAGAGTTGGTGAACAAATTGTAGCAAATCATTCATCAATTCACACTCGTATTTTTTTCTTACGATTTTCATGAGTTAACAGTGACGAAAAGTTGTGGGAGAGACAAGAATATTAAACAAATATGAAAAAAGGCACATGATTTGGGTAAGATATTTCTTCTTTGTTTTTTTATCTTTTATTCTTTTGTCCTCTAACGAAGGAGCTTCTTCCTAATTTTGTGCATCAACATAGTCAATTGAATTATTAGTTTTGATGTTAAATTCACTATTTCAAAAATACATTTTCACTTTTTCTTATAATATGATAATATATTCATGATAATAATAATTATTTTAATAGATATGAATGGATAAAGTAAAGTGTTGGTGGCAAGAGATTTAAATCAAATGGAACACTAGAATGAATATAGCATGGACATATATTTTCATCTTCCTTCATCACTGGTTATGTATTGTTCCATATATTTTTTCTTTATGTCACAAGATACACTCCTTACTAGCTATATAAAAATAGATAACAAAATAGTGATTGATCATAAAATGATCTTAAATCAAATTAAAGATTCTATAAATAATACTTTAAATTTTATTCATCTATCAATTTTTATTATTGAAAAAGTTTAATATTTTATATCATGATACAACTTCTAAAAGATACTAGATACGTTCATTAGACAATAACTATATGATATGTATGTGGCAGAAAAAAAGAGAAGACTACAATTCCACAAAGATAAGGTAAAGACTTAAAAAATGAAATATTTTTCACCATATGTGATGTTGTTCATATATTAAAATTAAATTATGCTACTGAAATATATATATCTAAACAAAGAATCGGTCATGCTAAATATTTAACGTACACTCAAACTTGTATTTAACCATCGTTCGTTATGACAACAAAGTACACCTTCTTTTTTTTGTAAAATTAGCTCTATCATAGCCTTACTCAAATATTAATTGAGTAAAAATATTTTGTAAAAGATATATTACATATAAAGATGAAATATTGAAATATTTATGGTAATCCTTATTAGTGTGATGCACATACTAAATCTCAAGTATGAACATTTAATGCCAAAATTTGTACTTAAATGGTGTACATCATTTATGTTCATAACCTCAAGAGGAAAGACTATTGGTAACATTTTTTTAATGGATATTTTTTTTTCTATTTTGTTGGTTATATTTGTTTACAAAATTGAGTAAAGTAAGAAATCATACTACTAAAGAAATGTCACTTTCTCCATATTTAAACTTTGAATGTATTTTGGAATGTTTCAATGATATCTGATCATTTTGATCTCTAAATACGAGTAACTCTATGACAATCTGTATTAATCATTTAAAAGCACTTGTCCTACGTTCGTTCAATTATAATTATTTACTAAAAATATTTAATTTAGTAATATTAATTCTATTTTACAATATCGTATACTATAGATACGATACACACGTGCAACGCACGTGCCGTGAAAACTATATATATATATATTGTAACACCCCGTATGCTAGAACTACCAGAAATGCAGAATTCCAGAAGTTGCAGGTGCCACCAACGTTGCCACCTACGGACCGTAGGTGGGGTCCGTGGATGGCCACCTGCAGCTCCTCCCCAAAAAGCCCAGGAATTTTGGCCAAGTCTGGACCTACGGACCGTAGGTCAGACCATGGTCCGTGGTCCAAGCCGTGGTTCAGACCCCCAATTTTCAAGTCACAGAACCCCCATCGACGGTTGACCAGCACGGACCGTCGGTCCATCCACGGTCCGTCGGTCAGTTCCGTCGGTGGCCCCGACAACTTTTAAGTCAGGGGTCGTTTGGTCTTTTCCCTATGCGTTGAACCCCTAAACTACGTCGTTTACCCCCCTTAAATTACGTCGTTTTGATCAGTTTAAGCCAAGTAACTTAATTAGAACTTACCCTAGTTAAGAGTAATAAGATTGAGATAAGTATATCATACAACTAAAATTGTCTTCTGTTTGATCAAATATATTCACTTCTCATTACCATCAACAAACAAGTACATGAGAAAAATAAACTAATGAATATACTACTTATATTATTCTACAAATATCAATCCGATGATATATTCCTATGCATGCGGAAGCTCTTCAATTTACAATCGATTTGGAGCAGTGATGATGGACATCAAATCTCTTTCAGCTTGAAGACCATCACCAAAATTAACTGTCCTTTTGATGCTTGCAATAGCGAACGTGCCGCTTCTCTATCTTTTTCCCGCAACTTTACTTTTACTTCTTGCAACCGCTTCTCCCACAATGCTGCCTTTTTCTTCATATTTTTTTCATCAAACGCTTTCCCAAGAACTTGTTTTTGGGATTTCATAATCACGTTAGCGTAGCGCTTTTTTAACATTGCGGCCCTAAGAATTTTGTTGTCTTTTTCCAACGTATCAATATCAAGCATAGTCATAACTATGTAGCTAATTATCTTTGGAGATTTAAGAATATTTAACGATGAACAAGCTAATCCTAACTTATTGTAATGTGGATGAATAAAGATGGTAAGGAAAAGTATAATATATATACATATAGTTATCCATTTTAAAAAGGATTACAAAAGTTTCCTAAATTAAATTACTTACGAGTATTTATTAATATGGAAACTTTTCAAACGCGTAATTTAACCAAATTTTATATTTTCACATTAAATTATTGGAAACTTTTCACATTGTTTCTTTTTTCTCCAATGGATAGAAAATTACTTTTCATTGAAGCCGTATATTCTTCATGAATGAAGATGTTAGAGGATCATATGAATTGTTTTTAGTAATTTCATTTTTTATTTATCGTAGCTTCTTCATTTCCATATTTCTTTTTTCGAACTACTTTTCTATATTTTCCTTGAGACGAGGGTCTTTAAAAAATAACTTCTCTACTTTTCAAAATAGGTATACATACTCACTATCCTCTCCAGACCCAACTTGAAATTTCATAACTAGTTATATATTTGTTATTGTATTTCATTTGTTGTGATGATATTAATTAGTGGAGTACTGACGTTTGCGTTTACTGGAATCTAGCTAATATGTAGTACCTCCTTATTAGTTTCATTGTATTTATCATGCATGCATGACATTATTTTCTATTTTAAATGTTTGATAAAGAAATCAACGTAATTCTACATATTCTCGTAATGTTTAGAGTACTATTGTAATTATTTAAAACTTATTGAATGTAAATTTATAAAATGATTTGGATTATATTAAATTTAAGATATATTAATTTAAATAAATATTATGAATTAATTGTTTAATTCCAATTAATATAAATCTAATCAAAGTTTAATGAAAAGTCCAATTTCATTAAACTGATTTATTGATTTTGGCTACAAATGATGAGCCTATTTTGCTAAGTTAATGTATCATTTCATCCTAAAGGTCCAGTTTGATGTCATGTGTCCCGTCAAATGACATGGCATGCAAAATCAAACGAATAAATCAATAGGATCATGCTACATGTCAAAATAACATGGCATGCCTAGTCAAATAAAAAGCCAAAAAAATATGTCACATATGTACACGTGACATGTTCTGACCAATCAAATATAATCATATCATTTAAATAAGTTGGTTAAATTATGGTTTCATAGACTAATTTTACAACCTTTGGCTATAGTTAATTAATGTTATTGATGTTTATGCAAGAAAAAGTTTGTGCATCTACTCCTTTGATAAATATCTTTTGCATATGTGCGACCATATTGTTATTGATATTTAGAAATAAAAAAGCTAAAAATATTGTCTAGGTAAAAATCACTTGTCATTATTACTAACAAACAGCTAAATGGAGAAAATATAGTAATTGTACTATATGTTATTATTATTCCAAAAATATCAATTCAATAATCTATTTGCTTCAAATTATGTAAACTCCAGGCCACAACTCCTCTATATCCATACATTTCTCTGCATATGGTAATTATTTATTTTACAAAAGTAAATAAGGAAATTCAAGTATCTAACATATCATCATGTCCTATTTTTTTTTTTAGAAAACATGTAAAGTACTCTTCAATTTATCATAGACTTGCAGTATTTATAATCACCAACAAATCTCTTTCAACTTGAAGACCATTGTCGAAATTAACAGTCATTTTGATGTTTGCAATAGCGATCCGAGCCGCTTTTCTATATTTTTCCCTTGCGACTTGACTTTCTCTTCTTGAAACTGCTTCTCCTGCAATTTTAACTATTTCTTTTTCTCTTTTTTTATCAAACACTTCACCAAGAATTTGTTTTTTGGATTTGAAGATCATATAAGCATATCATTTCTTTAACTTCACCACTCCTCTTCAAACTGACATGTACAAAGACATCTAAAACACAAATTCTTGGTACGTATCAGTTTAAAGAGGAGTGATGAAGTAAAAGAAATGATATGCTTATATGATCTTCAAATCCGAAAAAAACAAATTCTTGGTGAAGCATTTGATGAAAAAGAGAAGAAGAATTAGTTTCAGTTGCAGGAGAAGCAGTTGTAGGAAGAGAAAGTCAAGTCGCAACGGAAAAAAGATAGAGAAGCGGCTCGGATCGCTATTGCAAACATCAAAAGGACTATTAATTTCGACAATGGTCTTCAAGTTGAAAGAGATTTGTTGGTGATTATGAATGCTGCAAGTCTATGATAAATTAAAGAGTACTTTACATGTTTTCTCACAAAAGGGGGGGGGGGACATGATGATATGTTAGATACTTGAATTTCCTTATTTACTTTTGTGAAATAAATAAATGTCATGACCCAGACCGCCGTGATTGGGACCCACACTAACCCTCCGGTGGAAGAACCACTACTACAACCAGACTAAGCAACTTAACGAAACTAAAAGATTTAAAGATGCGGTAGCAGGTTTAAATGACGAATTAATATGGAGTTCCCATAAACTCCGAAGGTTTAATAAAAATAACTAACATAACTCTTTCGAAAATTCAATCCCTAGAACCTGAAAGTCATTGTACCAAAACTCTACTAATCAACAAGTCTAAGGAAAGGGGGTGCAACCCCAAAACTAAACATAAGTAAAAGTCTAAATATGTAGTTTGAGTCCGAAAATAATGGACTAAACAAATGAAGGATCCATGGCAGCCCGAAAGAACTGGCTCATCCTCGAATCCGGTCTCGGTCAATGATCCCTTAGCTGAGGTCTATCAGTAGTCACCTGAAGATGCCCTGTACTCAACAAAGAACAAGCAAGTGCAGTATCAGTACACAAACCACTGTGTACTGGTAGGATCACACGACTACTCCAGTAAGCGAAATATAAGCAAGTAATTACAACACAATAAACACACATATACAGAATGCACAGTTCAATTATCATTTCAGGAGCAAGATTCAATTTCCCAATATCAATGACAGGTAGACAAGAATGCAATAATCACAAGTGGTCTTCTCATGGAACCCACACCCAAACTGTTAGTGTGTCGGAACGTGACATCCGATCCAATATACATGTGTCGGAACATGACACCCGGTCCAATATATGTGTCAGAACGTGACACCCGATCCAATATGTGTCGGAACATGACATCCGATCCAGTCAGCACAACCACAGTCACAATCACACCATAATGAACAGTACCCATAGTCACACAGTCAAGTAACAGGTTCATGGCATGTAATCGTGCACACATAATCATTTCATTAGGTTCAATTCATGTTTCCCTATTCACATACACACATGCATACAATGAAGCAATTAACATGCATATATCACCTACCTCGAAACCAAGCCTGAATACTCTTAAGACAAGTGAGCCTTCCCTTTCCGGAGTCTTTCAACTCGTTCTTGATCTAAAACAAGCAATCAACACAAGGATCACTAAACAAGGTCTAATTTACCCGGATTATAACCAAAATTATCAACTAGGGCTTCTCCCACCATTAACTTCAGGTCAAAACCCTTTCCCAACGATAATTACCCAAGATTCTAAGTTTTAAGAATCGAAATACGAATTAGGAGAGTAATTATCTTACCTTTAGCGCTAAAATTCAGGAAAATCTGTCAAGAAACTGCTCTGGATCGTCCTTTTGCTCTTAAGAATGAAGTTTTGCAGAAAATAACATTTTTGGTGTATTTCCCCGATTTAAGTTGCGACTGTCCCACCACAACGGACCCCAACCCGCCATAGCGGCCCCACCCTGGCGGAACTAACCCCACCCGACGGCTTGCACGGAGACAGAAACTCGAAATTTGAGTTCCAAGCTCCCATTTCGCAACACACCTTCAACCCTTTACGTTCTAAACCTACCCTTTCACGCCAATATCAGTTTCGGGAGTTCTACTCGCCTGAATTCGATTCTGTAAATCCGTACAGGCTCCTTAACGTCTTGGCTATCTACTCATGTGATAAAATTCTTAATTAAATCCTCCATACATTACCAGATTTCCCTAGACCTCACCTGACTCAAATTTCATCCAAGTTTGGCCTAGGCTAGAAATTTCCAAGTTACTACCCAAAAGTTTTCTGGCCCAAATTCCTTCCCCATTGGCTTTTCCATAATGACGGGAATCGGTCGTTACAATAGATACCAATTTACCCATCACTCATCTCCGAGTGATAAACTAGGAAAAACTGGCTAAGGCAAAAGTAGAGTAGTATCTGAATCGTCGAACAATTGGGATACTTGTCTCGCATGTCCTCCTTGGTTTCCCAGGTAGCTTCCCCAACCGGACGATGCTTTCATTGAAATTTCACAGACTTTATCTCCTTGGTCCTCAGCTTCCGGACATTGCGATCAAGAATTGCAACCGGTTCCTCCTCATATTGAAGGTCTTTGTCTAACAAAACTAAGTCCCACTTTATGATGTAATCTCCGTCCCCATGATACTTCTTCAACATGGACACATGGAATACGGGATAGACTGCAGATAGGCTAGGCGGTAAAGCCAACCTATAAGCCACTGGCCCTACACAGTCAAGAATCTCAAATGGACCGATGTATCGAGGACTAAGCTTGCCCTTCTTGCCGAATCTCATCACCCCCTTTCTGGGTGACACTTTCAGAAGAACTTGCTCCCCAGCCTGAAATGTCATGTCCCTTACCTTACGGTCTGCATACTTTTCCTGTCGACTCTGGGCTTCTAGAAGCTTAGCTTGGGTGCTTCTTACCTTATCCTGAGCATCTTTCACCAAATCAACCCCCAAAGGTTTCACATCTCCAGCCTCAAACCACCCTATGGGTGATCTACATCCCCTCCCATAAAGTGCCTCGAACAGTGCCATGTCAATGTTGGAGTCGTAACTGTTGTTATAGGAGAACTCACACAAAGGTAGGAACTTATCCCAATGCCCTCCAAAGTCAATCACACATGCCCTCAACATGTCCTCTAACACTTGATAGTTCTCTCTGACTGCTCGTCCGTCTGTGGATGGAAGGCTGTGCTAAAAGTGAGTTGAGTGCCCAACTCCTCATGCAATTTTCCCCAAAACTTGAATGTAAGCTGCGTACCACTGTCCGAGATGATGGAAAGAGGCACCCCATGCAGCCTCACTATCTCCTTCACATAAACCTTAGCCAACTGCTGAGCATTATAGTCTACTTTGACTGGAATGAAGTGGGCTGACTTAGTCAGTCTATCAACCACCACCCAAATGGAGTCAAACTTCCCCAAGGTCTTGGGGAGACCAACCACGAAATCCATAGCTATCCTTTCCCACTTCCATTCAGGAATTGGCATTCACTGAAGCAAACCTGCAGGCCTTTGGTGCTCATACTTTACCTGCTGACAGTTTTGGCACTTAGCCACAAACTCAGCTATGTCTTTTTTCATGCCAGGCCACCAATAAAGTCGTTTCAAATCTCGGTACATCTTGGTCACACCCAGATTAATGGACTACCGCGAACCATGAGATTCTGTCAACATCTTCTGAATCAAGTCATCTACTCGGGGAACACAAATTCTTCCCTTAAAACTGAGCACACCACCCGCGTCAAGAGCCGCATCTTGTGCCTTGCCAGACACTGTCTTCTTTCTGAGCTCATTCAAACTCTCATCCTCAAACTGCTAGGCCTTGATCTCCTCAATGAATGTGGGCCTAACCTCAATGCTGGCTAACACCCCACCTTTCTCTGAGATGCCCAACTGCATGAACTTAGACTCCAAGGTTTGAATCTCCTTGGCTAAGGGTCGTTTGGACACACCCAAGCAAGCTAGACTACCCATACTCACTGTGTTGCGACTTAATGCGTCTGCCACCACGTTAGCCTTACCCGGATGATACTGAATGGTAACATCATAGTCTTTGAGTAACTCCATCCACCTTCGCTGTCTCAGATTCAGGTCTTTCTGAGTGAATACATGCTGTAGACTACGATGGTCAGTAAACACCTCACACTTGACACCATAAAGGTAATGCCGCCAGATCTTGAGAGCAAACACTACCGATGCCAACTCCAAATCATGCGTCGGGTAGTTTCTCTCATGCAGCTTTAGCTGCCGCAATGCATAAGCTATGTCATTCTTATCCTGCATCAACACAGCACCCAAACCCGAATGTGAATCATCACAATAAACAATGAAATCTTTACCTTTCACCGGCAGTGCCAGAATAGGTGTTATGGTCAGAAGAGTCTTGAGCTTTTGGAAGCTCTCTTCACATTTGTTAGTCCACTCGAAAGACGCCTCCTTTTGGGTCAGCCTTGTCAAATGCGTGGCGATAGAAGAAATTGTTTTCACAAACCGTCGATAGTAGCTGGCGAGCCCCACGAAACTCCTAACTTCAGTCACAGAGCTAGGCCGGACCCAGTTCTTGACTGCTTCGATCTTTTGGGGATCTATCATTACCCCTTCCCTTGAAACCACATGCCCCAAAAAGGCAACTGAAGTCAACCAGAACTCACACTTGGAAAATTTTGCATACAACTTTTGTTTTCCAAGGAAATCCAGAAGAATACGAAGATGGTCAGCATGCTCTTCCTTACTCTTTGAAAAAACCAAAATGTCATCAATAAAGACAATAACAAAAGAATCCAGGAATGGTTTGAACACACCATTCATCAAACTCATGAAAGCTGCAGGCGCATTGGTCAACCCAAAAGACATCACTAAAAACTCATAGTGCCCATAGCGGGTCTTGAATGCCATTTTTGGTACATCCTCAGGCCTAATCTTTAACTGATGGTAACTAGACCTTAGGTTAATTTTTTAGAAAACTGATGCACCCTGCAAGTGGTCAAATAGATCATCTATCCACGACAACGGATACTTATTTCGAATGGTGACCCTATTCAACTGTCGATAGTCTATGCACATCCTGATACTACCATCCTTCTTCTTAACAAACAAGACAGGAGCACCCCACGGGGAGGCACTAGGAAGGATGAAACCTTTATCAAGAAGCTCCTGGATTTGAGCCTTAAGCTCTCTCAATTCTGCCGGAGCCATGCGATAATGAGGAATGGAGATGGGGCGAGTGCCCGGTTCCAAGTCAATGCAGAAATCTATATCCCTATCCGGAGGCATACCAGACAAATCGGTAGGAAACACTTCCTTGAATTCAGACACTACAGGAATAGACTCAATAGAGGGAGACTCGACATCAACATCCCGAATATAAGCCAAATATGCCAAACACCACTGCCCCACCAGTTTCCTAGCCCGAACGAAAGATATGACCTTAGATGGCTTAGGCTTGTACACCCCTTCCCACTCTAACTTTTCCCTACCCGGGTTCTTTAGAGTCACAGTTTTACATTATAATTAAGCACAACATAATAGGGGGACAACCAAGTCATGCCTAAGATTATATCAAAGTCAGTCATATCCAGAACAACCAAATCAGCCCAAGTCTGGAAACCTATAAACAGGACAGAACAAGCACGATAGACTTGAGTGACTATGACAGACTCTCCAACTGGGGTAGAAACATGGATGGGGGCATCAAGCACATCACAAACCACATCAAATCCCAAGGCAAACTGAACTGACACATATGAATAAGTAGAACCCGAATCAAACAAAACAGTAGCCATCCGATCACAAACAAGAATAGTACCTGTGATCACTGCATCAGACGCCTTAGCCTCGGTCTTGTCCAGAAAGGCATAAAACTGAACCCTGCCATCTTGAGGGAAAACCTCATTTCCTGGCTGCACTGCTCCTCTACCTGTATTACCATTTCCCCGGCCTCCACAGTCTCGCTGATTCCCTCCTCGTCCACCTTGTGGACGTCCTCTACCATTACTACCATTGCCCACGGGTACCACTGCCCTGGTCTGCTGCTGCACGGGGTTAGACATGCGCGAATTGGGATAATCTCTCCTCATATGCCCAGGTTCTCCACAATTGTAACAACTGCGGTCAAAAGACGGCCTGCTGCCAAACGAAGGTGTGGCTCCCTGGCTATCCTGAATAGAATTCTGCTGTGGATTTCTCAAGTAACCACCTATATAAGCGGGCATGGCTGACTGAATTGGCCGGGCTGCAAGTGTCGGCCTACCTGAACCTCTGGAGTAGGAACCATGAAAGTTACCGGCGTTTTTGGGCTTTTTAGCTAGAGCCTTGGCCTGCCCATCACGTCAAACTCCTTCCACTTTCTTCACAAAGTCTGTTACCTCATTAAAACTTTTACCTGTAGAGGTCATGTGAACAGACAATACCTGTAACTCGGGGTTCAATCCCTTGACGAATAGACGAATCCTCTCCTCCTCTGTAGTCACCAACTGGTAGCATATCTGGATAAGGCATGTAACTTAGCCTCATAAGCAGCTAAAGTCATACCACCCTGATCCAAGGCCATGAACTCATCCTTCTTACGATCCCTCAAAATCTGGGGCACATACTTTTCCAGAAACAAAGCATGGAACTGCGTCCAAGTGAGTGGGGGCAAGACTGACAATCTGTATTCCACATAGGCTCTCCACCACTGCTTAGCCTCACCTTGAAGCTGGAAGGTCACGAACTCTACTCCATGATGATGTACAATGCCTAACTTGTGAAGCCTCTCATAGCAATCCAAAATGAACTCATAGGCGTCCTCACTCTAAGAACAATGGAACACCGGCGACTTCAGCTTCAGAAACTTAGTCAACATCTCATGCTCAGTTCCATTCATCACAGGACCCAATAGGGGACGAAAAAAGGCATCAGTGCCTAATGCTCCACCCACCCTAGGAACAGTAGCAACAATGGGGTGGTTAACCGGAGGTTGAGCCGCTGGCACTGTGGGAAGGACTCCAGGGCCAACCAACCCCTTCCGAAAAGTCATGATCTGCTGAGCTAACACTGGGTCTGTATGAGGAAGACCTGTAGTCTCATCCTGTGCATTCTCCTCTGGTCCAACTTTCTCCTCGTCTTCGATCTCTACATTCCCTTCCACCTCTTCTTGGGGTGCAGGAGTGGCCTCTTCCCTGGGAACATTTTCAACTGGGGCTCCACCCCTGGCGGGTGCTGCCCTTCCTTGGCCTCTGCCCCTTCCTCTTCCTCTACCCCTGCCTCGACTGTGGCCTCTTGCTGCGGGCTCCTCTGCTGGCTCATTGATAGGGGCTACGGGCCTGACACCATTATATCACGTGTTAACCATTCTCAGACAGAAGAGTGAAATAGATTAGATACCAATTTGGATCACCAGATACTAATTGGAATCAAGTCATAGCACGAAAGGAGAAGAAGACAGAGAGATTTCCTAAAGTCCTATAGCCTCTCGAAGAAAAGTACAAACGTCTTCGTACCATTCCACAAGAATTTACTAGACTCATTTTGGTACACCGAGATCAACGAACCTAGGGCTCTGATACCAACTTTTTCATGACCCACACTACCGTGATTGACATCCACACTGCCGTGATTGGCACCCAGACTAACCCTCCGGTGGGAGAACCAGTACTACAACCAGACTAAGCAAATTAACAAAATTAAAACATTTAAAGACGCGGAAGCAGGTTTAAATGGCGAATTAATATGGAGTCCCCATAAACTCCGAAGGTTTAATAAAAACAACTAACATAAGTCTTGCGAAAATTCAACCCCTAGAACCTAAAAGTCATTGTACCAAAACTCTACTAATCAACAAGTCTAAGGAAAGGGGTGCAACCCCGAAACTAAACATAAGGAAAAGTCTAACTATGTAGTTTGAGTCCAAAAAGAAAAGACTAAGAAAATAAAGGATCCATGGCAGCCTGAAAGAACTGGTTCACCCTCGAATCCTGTCTCGGTCAATGATCCCCTAGCTGAGGTCTATCAGTAGCCGCCTGAAGATGCCCTGTACTCAACAAAGAACAAGCAAGTGCAGTATCAGTACAGAAACCACAGTGTACTGGTAGGATCACGCAGCTACTCCAGTAAGCGAAATATAAGCAAGTAATTACAACACACTAAACACACATATACATAATGCGCAGTTCAACTATCATTTCAGGAGCAAGATTCAATTTCCCAATATCAATGACATGTAGACAAGAATGCAATAATCACAAGTGGTCCTCTCATGGAACCCACACCCAAACTGTTAGTGTGTCGGAACGTGACACCCGATCCAATATACATGTGTCAGAACGTGACACCCGATCCAATATATGTGTTGGAACGTGATACTCGATCCAATATATATGTCGGAACGTGACACCCGGTCCAGTCAACACAACTACAGTCACAATCACACCCGTAATGAACAGTACCCATAGTCACACAGTCAAGTAACAGGTTCATGGCATGTAATCGTGCACACATAATCATTTCATTAGGTTCAATTCACGTTTCCTATTCACATACACGCATGCATACAATGAAGAAATTAACAGACATATATCACCCAACAGGAAGTTCAACCATCACCTACCTTGAAACCAAGATTGAATACTCCTAGGACACATGAGCCTTCCCTTTCTGGAGTCTTTCAGCTCGTTCTTGATCTAAAACAAGCAATCAACGTAAGGATGAATAAACAAGGTCTAATTTACCCGGATCATAACCAAAATTATCAACCCAAGGCCAAACCCAAGATCCTAATATTCAACTAGGGCTTTTCCCACCATTAACTTCATGTCAAAATCCTTTCCCAACGATAATTACCCAGATTCTAAGTTCTAAGAATCGAAATATGGATTAGGGGAGTAGTTATCTTACCTTTAGCGCTAGAATTCGTGGAAATCTGTCAAGAAACTGCTCTGGGTCATCCCTTAGCTCTTAAGAATGAAGTTTTACACAAAATAACGTTATTGGAGTTTTTTCCCGATTTAAGTCGCGACTGTCCCGCCACAGCGGACCCTAACCTGCAACAGAGGCCCCGCCCTGGCGGAACTAACCCCACCCCGGCGGCTTGCGCGGAGACAGAAACTCAGAATTTGAATTCCAAGCTCCCATTTCGTAACACACCTTCAACCCTTGACGTTCTAAAACTACCCTTTCACGGGAAGATTTCCAAGTTACTACCTTGAGGTTTTCTGGCCCAAATTCCTTCCCCATTGTCTTTTCCATAACGACGGGAACGGGTCGTTAAAATAAATATCATATGCAGAGAAATGTATGGATATAGAGGAGTTGTGGCCTGGGGTTTACATAATTTGAAGTAAATAGATTATTGAATTGATATTTTTAGAATAATAATAATATATAGTACAATTACTATATTTTCCCCATTTATCTGTTTGTTAGTAATAATGACAAGTGATTTGACCTAGCCAACATGTTTAGCTTTTTATTTCTAAATAATAATAACAATGTGGTCGCATATGTAAAGCAACAAGTAGAATTTAGCGTTTGTATATTAAGTTAAAGAATGATGCTTACTGAGTCCTCAGAGGGATAAACCAACTCATTAATCTCAACCAATTCGTTATCAATCACCAAAAGACATCAAGAAATTCTTGGTGAAGACACTTGTTCCGAAAAGCACCTTATATTTTTTCCGAAGGAAAGGAACAACCTCAAATACAAACACCACATAAAATAATCTCAAAAACAGCTCAACATATTGGATGCACCAAAAAAA